>JAAMPD010002743.1:0-13192 GCA_025266255.1 Trissolcus basalis
GCCGGTATATTATTAATAGTATAATATTATTTTTACACGAAAAATATATTTCGTTTATATTTTGAAAATATATTTTCGCCCATGCGGGTATGGTGTCGCAATGTTACTAACTCTTTTTATTTTTAATTATGTTTGATTGCTCGTTACATGAAAATCAAAGTCGGTTTGTCGCAAATCATATTCCGCTATTGCTCCTTTGGGCCCCCAAAATATTTGAATAAATGTATGAATATAAGGAAAAACTAAAGATTAAAATTGGTTTGGCTATGCTTACCCTTTGCTTCGAATTTCGCTTGCTCTACATCAAGTTGTGTGTGGCCAAACACTCACGGGACTTCGCCGTTTGTGATAGAGAGAATGTTTTTGTGAGAATGTCATCGTGATTGAATGACAGACAAACATATTTTGTGATTTATTTATTAGTAGAAATATGCACTGATGGTAATACCAGATGACATTGTCTGCTTTTCATACATTGAGATTGATTGATAAAAATATAAAACGAGACACATTACAAAATCACACTCGGAAAAATAAACTTATAGCTCTTCTGAGCTGTACAAGACCGTTAACCTTGGTAAACATTTCTTTAAAAATGTCGTTAAATCTGAAATTTTTAAAAAATAATTTCTTCTGAATTCATCTTTTATCTTACTTGCATATGAATCTTTATGAATATTTGCTGTTCGTTTCGCAATCACGTTAACGTTCAACAACAAAAACAAATGTATAAAAGATGTATTTAGGGTCTCTGTATAGTGTCCAAGACTGTGTAAAATTTGATTTTAAAATACTTTGAAATTGAAAATATACATTTCATTGTGATCTGCATTCATAATTGTGGGAGATTTCCCTTGCGGAAGATTCCCCACTTTCACATCAAAATTTTGAAACAGAAATAATTCTGAAAGAAAATCTAAATTTGAGTTAACTCAAGAGGTGAGACAGCGAACTCAGTTACTGACACCGCTGAGGACAAAATTACGGTGACTAAAGGCAAAAATGGGACTCGCAAACGGTGAGTTTGAACGAGCCTGAGAATAAAAACAGTGTATTATTGGGCAGACGCTGCCGAAAATTCATGAAATAAAAGATTTAAATCGAACCAAAACAACCGATTCAACAGAAATATAAGAATTCAAAATAAAATCGTTAACCCTTAACTATTCTAAACGTGAACTTGACCGTAAATATTTATCAAATGCAAACGCCTATAATGTACCAAATTTTATCTAACGATTAAATTTAACTCAGCAAAATAAACAAGATTTTATCGCTCTAAACATTCCGTTTACAATCGCAGGCAATAAACACCAAAATTAATAAAGGATCGTTGTTATTCTCAAATTTAATTGACTCCAAAATTACGGTAAATATTATTTCTTACAAATTAAGAAACTCTTGGATCTTAAATCAAAATGACTTTTGAAAGTGTACCAGATATAAGATCTGTGCGAAATGAGATACAACTCTCATAATGTAAGTTTCTCGATAAATTTAAGAACCCGCTATTGTATTATCAAAAAATGTACGAATCACGTACACAGTTTGTAGAACAAAGACAAAAAGTAATAATCGCTCGGTTGTGGAATAAGGATGGAAAGATGGAATGCCCATGCTGACTTATCTGCACTAGATTTTCTTGATTCAACTATAACACTCGCGGCTAGACGATTTCAATAACAAAAAAGTAACTCAACTTTATAATTCGCGCATCACTTATTTATACTCTCAAATACATGCAGAGTGGGAGAAAAAGGAGGTTCGCTCAAAATTGGAAACTTGTAAATTGAACGAAAATAAATTGATTGGCTATTAATTGAGTTTAAGAAAAATACAATTTTCCGTTAAATTTGAAATCGAACCAGTGCCGATTCATCTAAGTTAAATTGCGCCTACTGATCAATGATCTGTTGAAAATATCTTTTAGAAATTTATAAATCATGGAGAAAATAACTTAGTAAATTTCACTACATATATCTATGAAATGATTGCTTGCTGGTATTTCGGTTGTATTTACGCTAATATTGTCAAAATTACTTGCAGTATAGGTTATACAAAGTTTCATAGTCGTATTTTGAATGTATACGAATTTCAATTTAATCAGAATCAAAATTTGATATGATTATTTCTATTTTATTTAAAAACATTAGAGATAAAATATTTTATTTTTGTTAAATTTAATTGTTTTTATTCTAATTCGAAAAAAACAATACCAATTTGAATATCCAATAACATTTTGAAAATGTTCCATCAAATAGGATTTTAAAATTTATACATTCTATCAAAGTTATGATGCTTTGGTTCCAGGTCTTTGAGAAAATGATTTCACTTAACGGTTTATACTGTTATATAGTAATAAATTTTAAACTTTATTTATTTAGAAATTTTTCAAAGTATATTTATGAACAGCATACTAGCTAATGCTATATATTAAATTTATTTGAATAAGTAAATGCATTTGTTTTTACTCAAATTAAAAATGATGAAAGACGATGTAATTAATTTAGACGATTCGAATGGTTTTCATTAATGCAGCTAAAAAATGTAACATCATTTTTTTAAATCAACTTAAGCGTAATC
Source organism: Trissolcus basalis (assembly GCA_025266255.1). Lineage (NCBI taxonomy): Eukaryota > Metazoa > Arthropoda > Insecta > Hymenoptera > Scelionidae > Trissolcus > Trissolcus basalis. The sequence goes on from JAAMPD010002743.1 coordinate 2,584, forward strand.
TGTTCAAAGGCGGACGTTTGAAAAGCGAAATATATACAGATACATTTTGTACTTCATCAAGATTATACGAATATAAACTTGAGATCAAAATTTGTTGCACCTAGATTAATGGCCCTAAGGTAACACAATTTGTAGGAAGATATGAACCCATTAACGACTTTATGTAACTCCTGTAGCTCAACTTAGCCATTTATTCAAACCTAACCAGACGAATGGATTCAATAAAAGATTTCAAAACAATTTTGTCTTTAAAAAATTCATGTAGATGCTGAAATGCTTGGTTTTTTCCGTAAGTATATTAATGAAAAATAACAATCTTGAAACTAGAGGTTAATTTCTTTAGCAGGGAACTCTGAAACTATAAAGTTGTGAGAAAAGATTAATAAATATTATCAAAAAGAACATCATCAACACCAATTTGCAAAATAGTTTAGTAATTTCAATTGAGTTCAATTTTGGATCGCTGAACCCGAAAAAAAAAGTTTCAAAAGTGTGCCGTTTGACTGAAAAAAATTTTTTTTCGGACGACTAAGTGGATGATAATTCTGGATTTGCTCATATGAAGTGTAGTTTGTTGATTTAAAGTTTTCATTCACAAAACTGGTGACTATTTTGAAAATAACCCTTCGATCATGATCTTTCAACGAACTTGTAATAGTAACGGCCAAAAAAGAAGATGCTAAAGATTCTTCTACTTCCAATTTACTTATGAGTAAGGTAAAAAATCTGATCACATCCATTCTAAAAATTGATCTGGCGTTTCTATGGCATGTAATATATTCTCCCTTAGGAGAATCGTAGGACAGCACTGGCCTTATTCCTCTATTGGGCCTTATATAAAAGAGAACATATCACATACCATAAAAATGAAAAATCAATTTTACTAGGAATACTAGGAGAATCTAGCTCTAAACATCGATGCCTTCTCATGAATAGCTTTTATTGAAAATAAAAACTTTATATAAATTATATATAATAATAAAGCTTATTAAAAATCGACTTTCGCACCTTATAAGATCTTACGATAGCGTTTATGCTTTATTACAGCTGTTTTCATAAATTTTTCATGAGAAAAATTTGTTTTATGTTATATTTTACAAGTTTGTATAATAAAATTCAGAAAAAAAAATTATTTCAACTATAGTCCTTATTACTGAAAATATAGACAAAAAATATAGTTTAGCCCGTATTTTTAAACTATATTTTCTCCTTTAAGGGACAGTTTGATCATTACAAATATTAAAAAGACCCTCCCCTGCTCTTTTTGCGCCTCTCCTTATCATTTCATTTTTATATTCATAATCTTGATTAATGATTTCTCACGAAATTAAAAAAAATAATAGCTTACTTTATCATAGTACTCCCTTAATATATTTTTATATTTAGTCCTCACATATATATTTCGTGATTATAACAAGATTTTTTATTATAATATATCCCTTATTTTAATAGGCCCTATTCTAGTTTTGCCAAGATTGTTGTATCTTAATAGTAATATTGAATTAAACTTCATAAATTAGTTTCATAAAGGTTAACAGATTAAATTTGGTTTATTACGCACCGTTTACAGATGTAATTCTGTGGCTTGTCAAACTGGCATGGACAAGATCTGGTCTTAAGAGTGAACCGCTACTGATGTCAGAGGTTAACGATTACAAAAGTGAGGGTTCAAATAAGCTCCTATCTATACTAGATTTTTTTGAATTTATAATATTTCAATAGGACCACGGATTGAAATAAGTATACCAACATCATAATGTTACGTGGTCGTTATATTATTATGTATACTCAAAGAATCAAGTGACTAAGAGATTAAACATCATCATACCACATGTAAATATTTTATCATAAATATTGACAAATAAAAATTTTAATTTTATAATAGACCCTTTTTATTACAATAAACTTTTTGTATTTTTCTTATTCAGTGGAATTCTAGAAATAATTTATAGATGTTAAAAGTTATGATACTCACAATGAATAAATTGAGGATGTTTTCATGTTGATGTATCTGATTATATTATAAAATGAGATGATTATTATGAGTTCCAAGAATAACCATACAATATCCATTTAGCTCTAAGTTGACTATATCGTTCTTCAAAGATTAATGTAGAATAAACATAAAACACACAGAATATGTTTTATATCTTGTATCATCTCTGGAAATATCTAACTATTAACATTTAATTATTATGAATAAGGTATACCATTTGGTGCAGAAAATAAGCTGTCGCGATAATTCATTGACTAAGCATGGGTTTAACAGCGGTTAACGTAAGATTCAACAGGGAGGAACCAAATCATGTTCGTACTTTTATTACACATATTTATGTAAATTTATGACTATTACACATGTAAAAAATATATTTCATAAACCAAAATATCTTTTACTTATATTTCCAAAATATATATATTTTTTTTCGTCACACCTGCCCGCAAAGCATTTCTTTGCACGTCGGTTTAGAGACCGTGAAGAGCGCTCCGCAGGAAGGAGTGACGAAAAATACAGTCCGTACCATGGGCACAAAGGGTCACTAACAGTAAAGTGTCCCTTCGCGCCCTTGATACGAAATATACTAATTTGTTAGGACGTATTACAATTTTTTAATAAAAATTTTGAATTTATTCAGATTTTTAGCTTTTACTACTGTACATTGAATTTGCCAAAGTTATCATTTGTCTAAAAGGGTCCAAAAATTTGATGCCCTTTGATTTTTGTGCTAGTAAGTGCCAATATTAGGTGCGCTAGTGGCAACTCTAACAGTATGAAGCTTTCATTCCTCTCAGTTCCCAAGGAAAAAGGAACATTCATGCTGCATATATAAACATAATTATATGTTTGCATTTATGTAACATATATGCAGCATATATGCGGCGTATATGGAAACATGAAACGAATATAAAATTTTTTTTCATTTTACAGGTAACTGTTTGTTGATATAGTTTTTCATTTGTTTTACACATTTACAACAAAATATGTGCTTTCAAAGATAATTTTTGGATTCTCCAAAAAACTATGAACACTATGAAATTTTTATGCCCCAGGTATAACCCAATTATTTACTAAGAAATAATTAACGATTTTTAAACAAATTGAAATGAATACCAAGTTACAAAATTCCTTTGTAAAACTCAAATTAAGCATGCACTTGCGCCGTATCTCTATTTGCCATTTTGCTGATTGAGACACCTCGAATTTCTCCAGCTTAGTACCCCAAAATTGATGATTTGTGACCCCTCAAGGGTATTGCACACGGTACTTTTCAGCATTAATTGGGAGGGACAATCACAAGTAATGATTGTCCTGCGGTCCTCAAGTGAGAGCAGAGTCTTCCGAACTTCCGAATTGAACAGTCAAATCTCGAGTTCCCTCCTGCGTTCTCTTATAAGTCACAAAACAAAATATGGAACTTGATATATTTTTCCCGACTACGGGATATAGACTCTCCACAACCACCCCGCAACAGCGAAATACATTTTTGTAAACGAACCTTGCCGTTCAAATAAGGGGTCATTTTTGATTAAATATAATTCGAATATTTATTTAAGGTCATAACAAAATGAACTGTGAACTATATAACAAAAAATATTTATAGTGATTAAATTTTTTTACAAAAAGTCCGTTTTTGCAGAAAATTGAAATGATTCCCATTTCAAAAATTCCATTAAAACTATTCAAGATCACAGTTATGGTGTGACAGAATGATTTTAAAGAAAAATTCCACTCCGTTTTTAATGATAGTTATTTTTTTGATTAAACAGCGTTACCTGTTTTTTTCGTGTGAGAAAAGAATTAATGTTTCGATTTATGCTCTTTTCTCGAACGGAGATGTTTATCAATGTAAAAAACCAATATTAGGTCTGTTAAATAAAGTTTAACAAACTTGTTAACATGACCGTTAAAGATGGCGGCTTGTTTTTTTGTAGGATTCAGTATTTGTGAATAATTAAGATCGAGTAAATTCAAAAGCTACATAGGAAGGCTCCCGAGAGAGTATATATTACGTGTGAATCATCATTAATAAATGAATACTTTTTCCACACATATATCTCGTTATGAAATAAACATAAAATTTATTCTGTCGTTTCACACATTTATACTCGTATATTCGATTTTTCACTACTAATTATTTTCAAATTTAAGAAAAAATTACTCTGTAGATATGAATTTGAAAACAAGAATTCACAAAACGTTAAAAAAAATTTCGAATTAGAAACTGTTGATGGTTGATATAGTAATGAGAAGGTATTTTATTTTTTTGTTCAATCTATCAATTTTTAAATCTTGATCGCTTCACAAAACTTTTTCTTCGATTTCTCTACTCAGTAAGCGTCTTGAGCAGTAAGAGTTCAGAGTTTCGGAAGGATCGTACACGGTCTTTATATAAACTCTCGATAAGAATACTTTGCTGTTTTTGGTAAGAACAATAAGTTTATTTTCATTTTTTTCACAATAAACATGGAACAACAAATACATGTTATAATTCATTAGATTGCAGTATCTTTTAACAGTCTGCATAAAATAATGTATTTGTAAATATATATAAATATAGAAAAAATTAAAATGTATAAACTTTTTTTAGTTTAGTTTTTTAGTTAATCCTTTTTTTTATTATTTTTTACTGTAATTTTTATCATCGTCATTACATTAAAATGAAACAATTCCGTTCTATTGAGGATCTTAAGAAGACAGTTATCTGGCAGACTATATAGTGATACTTACTACTGTTTGTTAACTTACAAAAAATCTTAAATATCTTGCTTTTTTTGTTTAGAAATAATATTAATTTTTCAAATAAATACAGAATAAAGAAATGCCTTTATTCATCTTATATTTTATTTTCAATATAATATATAATAATAAATTTGTTCATTATTTTGTGTTTTTTAAAATTCATATTTTCATGAAGAGTATGTTCAACAAGTTGCGGGGACAGTTTTTTTTGTTAATGTAGCTTTGAATATTGAAATTTGTCATATGTTTTCCTAAAAATAATATATATAAATTCAGTAAACAAATCCTAACAAGAATCTAAAATCGTGAAAGTTGTACTATATTTTATTATTATGTCTTAATAATCAAAATATATTATTAATTGATAAAGATGATAATTTATTAAAATAGTTTTACACAAGATCAAAAATTGATTCATAATAAATTCATTTATAATTATCATAATTACATAATTCATTTATGTTTATTGCACCAGTTTATAATTAATAATTCAAAATGAAATTAAGTTAATTTATAGACTTATTTATGTACACAAATTCATCAATCTTGCAAATCTTTCAATTTATTATATTTTATTCACCACTTTTGGAGAAAAGTGATTGTAATTGTGCAGCGCAGCGCTGACAGGTGCTTTTGTGCATTTCGCAGGATAAACATCAGTGATGATCGCTGATGATTCATAATGTTTTTTAGCATAAAACTTAGCACTGTCCTAGATAAAGAGCAAACGTATTTACAATGATGAAGGCAGTTGTTTCCCGCAAAATTTTCCGCAGTTTTCAAGTGAGTCTAATTTTAATTAATTTAATATTACCATTTTTGTTTGTTTATTTAACTGTTGATTTCAGAAAAATTATATCTTCTAAGTTGTATTATTACAAATTTTATTTTTACATAAATCTTCTAAGAGTGCCATTAATATTTTTAAACATATGATACGTATATTTTGGTTACAAGTCTATAGTTTTTTCTTATCTTGTACTATATAGATATAATTCAGACAAAAGATATGTGATCAATTTTATAGATTTTCATAGAAAATATCTTTTATTTTATTAAATAAAAAAACATTTCAGTTCGCTTTTGGATTAATGAATGATTTGATATGACCGTATAGTATCCTTTCAGTATTTTGTAAATATATTTCGTAAAGTGTAAAAATTTGACGCGGATAGTGCTCTGATAATCTCGAATCTAATGTTTTGAGGTTTAGTGCATTTGATGTACTAAATCGAGAACGCTGATACCCCACAATCAAGGTCGCTGCTTTCCAGAGTATATAATTTTGTCGAAATTTGAGGCAGCAGCGCTCTTGACTCAAATAAAGAGCAACAACCAAATAAAAATATGAATCTCACTTAATACACGATTGTCATAAAGGTAAAAGTACATCAGTTGTATCCAATTAGTTTTTAGTGAACGTATGCAATTTTCTATATAAATATTAATTCATATGTAACACAATTACACTTGTTCCTTCCACTCATACCTATTTTACTATTGAAAGTACAAATAAACTAAAAAATAATCTTGCTATTAGATTTTTGCATTAATGCTTCAGCGACGTGAATATTCGTGAAGATCAGAGGTATTCATTTAATTTTGTAATCTAATGTTTGCATTGTGATTCAGTTTATAGATATCTAATTATTATAATCCAATCATGGCAGCTTAATTAATATTTAATTGAATTTATATATAATCAAATCGTTTTTTATAAAAAAATGTGTGACATCGACAAGCGCTATACCTAAACAGCAAACAATACTATGAATCATAGTGATGAGCATAGTAATTTGTTCACTATCCGGTTTTCCCGTGCGGTGTTCAGCTTTGCGTTAGAATAAAAATTGCAGATACTACCACGATCATCGCACTGTATAAATATGCAAAAAAAAATTATCACAATACTGACGTTTTACTATAGAAAAAAAGCTATCTAATTGTTCATTTTTATTAAAGTAGACTTTTACCATCTGAGATAATGACATATTCATCATATTGTTCACTTCAGTTTTATTTACGAATAAAATTTAAATCAATTTCAACTTTCAATCTATTGTTTTCGAACCACGAATAATATTTAAATACTTTAATGCATACGGAAATGATATATTAATCTCTTGGTTACTAAGTATCATGCTGTAATATATAATAATGACATCAAAAAATATTTTGGTTTCTCGCTTATTAATTGAGGAGGTTAACTAACCAAGTAATAGTAAAAAGCCAATCGGTTGGATTTGAACCAAAGGCGTTCTTGATGTATTAGCCATTATCACTGCTCCATTTCAGGTGCACACGTTAATCATAACGCAAGAGACAAACAAGTACTTTTATTTTTCATTGGCTTGCAGGCGAGAAGACAAAGTTGAGGCAAGAAGGCGAATAAATCCATAGAATCGGCGGTAGTTCACGGAAAAACAATATTAAAGGTGAGCAGGCAGTTAACGCACAACAAAATGAGACTGAAACATGATAAACTATAAGGCGAATTAAGGAGAAAGGTTTAGGGTACAAGACAGGCGAGCAAACCAAATTCTCACATAGAATTTTCACTACTTATAAAAGCTCTTTCCGTTTATAGGTTAACTGAACAACGTCATTCCACATTGCTAACACAAGTGGCGCACACCAGTGACTAATGATTACACATCTTTCAGTGAATTCTACACATTACTGTGATATGTGTGGGAAATAATTTTCTCCAAATTGCAGTTTTATGTGGCAGATATGACTGAGTGATTGAATTGTTGTGGTAAGTGAAACAATGTGGTACAGAAACCTACTGATCAGAACAATATTTTTATTTCTGTGTGATCAGAAAAAAGTCTCATATTAATGAGTCACATTTCACTATATTCTACATTTGGTTATGAAGTAAAACATAATGAATGTCTATGAAAAAAATTGTATATACTCTTTCCTGTTCAATGAAAATCATAAATTTATTCAATTTCAATTACTTAATATTAATATTATAATACGTAATGCATAATATTAATAAAATTACTTAATAATATTAAAATATGTGATTCTCAAGTATAAATATAAAATTAATACTAAATTTAAATAGTGGCAATAGTATCATTTTGAAACAATTAAAGTTTTCAACCATCTTATTGAAAATTTTGATAATTAAATTTGGTACTTGGAAAGTGTTCAAGATTTATCAAACCACATCGTCTTGTTTAAGGGATTTCATCAGAGCAGCGATTCTAAAATCGTCACAAGGAATATAGTTACTCCAGAATGTGACCGAGTCAATTCATATTATAAACTGATTAAAAACATTACAATCTGGATTTTAATCTCCAAAAGATAATATCAGTAGATTCAGTGCTTCAAAATGTAGGTGCACGGTCAATCACAATTCAGAAGATAAACAACTTCATATTCATATTATCCTTGAACTAGTAGGCACTAAGGCAAATCTGACAATCAAGAAAATGTGTGAAAACGGCTGCGGTTGTCCACGAGCAAACATAGAACATGAAAATAGACAAGCAAATTAAGGCAAAACAAAGCAACTTTTTTTTTANGTAATTTGAAATAAGGAGAAAGATGTAAAACGTACAGGACATGCAAGCGATTTGAACTCTCAAACTCGTTGACAATGAGAAGAATAACAAGTCGGCGTGGCAACAGTTATCGGTCAATTCATTTGACCGATGCTCATGCAAATTCGAAAATTGATGCACAAACCAATCGACCACTAAGTGGTGCTGTTGTCAAGCACGAATATGAAAAACTAATAAAATTACGGTATAAACCAAGAAACCTCGAGTCCTCGAAAACGTTCTGTTTTCTTAAAATAATCATTATTTCGTAGGAAAACGAAAAAGAAGTTCTAAATAAATGAAATTATAAACTTGATTAAATGACAACAATTTATGTATTTAGTATCATTTACAGTTTCAAAAATTATAATAAATATTTTTAATCTTTATTATATAATAATTGAGTTTTTATTTATCATTCGTCAAAATCAGGCAATTTTAAGTCGGTAGTTGGCTTTTTGCAATATCGCAGTATATTTTCGAATCAAACAAATTTCGTTTTTCAAAAAAAATATCAATAAAAAAATTAATCAACTAATGTAAAAATAAAGAACCTTGCATTACAATTACAATAAATTACTATGAATTTGTATAATCTTTGAAAACTTGACTAATTAATGGTTTATGTAGATTTCGAAAACAATTGTTTCTGTAAAAACCCTCCAAGCCGATTTAGGTTTTTATGTCGAAGAATGCTTCAGTTTTAACTATCGAAACTGTCCAAAACGTCCGGGCAATGTTGATGTTGCTTTATATTCAACATTATCCGTAACATATGAATGGCAACAATATGTCATATAATCATATCCCCATTATTGGATCAAAAATATTTATTTTAAATTGTTCTGTATTTACGTTTTGTCTAACGTTTCAGTTCAATATCATTCGTGTATACTTTAAAACGAAATTCACAAAATGATTTATATTGTTATAACAAACATTGATGAATATTTCTATGTTGCAGTTCTCATAGAACATTATTCCAACAGTGTCATAAATAGCACGTGTTCGTCAAGTATTCTGCACTGGATCTGTTAGAAAATAATCACATCATTTTATTACGAAAAACTGTGATTTTTTGGATATTAGCATGCATTTTTTTCCAGAACGTTAATTGTATATTTTTGCAAAGTTGAATTTAATTAGATATTTTTTTTTTATTTACTTACATAAAATTGTGAAAAGTTTAGACTTTTAATCTAGATATGCTCATGGAATATTACTTCATATGTGAAGTAACATAAAATCAACTGTGCAAATTTTCTAGAAGATTTACTTGCAATTATTATTGTGACCTCTGGAAAAAAATCTGTAACTCTATCTTGATACATTTGTGGTTATTATCGATATGTTTTGTGAAAATTCTCAAAGTTTAACAAGTTCTACAAGACAATAATTCTATAATACCACAAGATTATCCAGTGAATGCATGGGCAAAAATTTACATCAATGATTGTTGTACCGTGCACTACTGGATGACGTCAAACGCAATATTTTTCTTTTAACATCCACTCAGTGATGTATGAGCAACACATAGTAATGTGCGCTACATCAGTCAGTAATACGTATAAAAATATTAACATCACATCACATTACATCATATCACATCACAAATTATTTATTTCTCACATCATTGGATGGCATGATAGAAACATTGAGTAATGCAATGATATTTGTGATGTGCACTACATGACTCAACAATCACAACACTGAGTGAATTTACCATCAGGAAATTAAAATTTTTTTTATTTGACAATTTACATTAATTTCATAATTTGCATAATATAAAATAAATCATCACTCGGTCTTGTCATTTTTCCTGTGTCCTTCTCTCCCTCGGGCAAGAAGTTCTCCTCTCGGGTTGCGAAGGCAACCGAACACAACCGAACGCCGGCTAAAAAGATACGAAAAATCACATCACAACCTCGGGCGCATGCGCAACGCGCAAAAAACAAAAAAAATTAAAATAATATTATTTAATATTGATAACATTCGTCAACCATCCCTAGAATATCATATGCTGATAGGGGTATTTTCGAAAAATATCAAATAAATATTATTTTCTAGCTGAATATCTTAGCAGATTCAAAAACCCATTCAATACAAATGAATAATTGTATTCGTTAAACACTCATCTATATTCATCATTAAATTATAGTAAAATTATAACGCTCAATTATTTTATAATTGTTTTTCTAAACTAATAATTACACTGAGAAAAAAAAACTAATAAAAATTACCGTTAAATTCTTTAAATCAAAGTAATAACAGAACAACCTAAAAAATTGATGGGAAATTATATATAAATTAC
>JAAMPD010002744.1:0-13200 GCA_025266255.1 Trissolcus basalis
TTGTACGTCCGTCCTTGTCTGAGTACGCTAGCCCTGTCGTGCTCGTAAAAAAAATAGGCTCGACGATAATTAGTGTAGACTATTGACGCATAAAAAAAAGATTTGTAAAGATCGGTATCCGATGCCTCTGATCGACGATCAGCTGGACACGTTGCAGGGGCTAGAGTGTTCAGCACCCTCGACTTGAAGAATAGCTTTTTTCATGTGTTGGTGGATCAGAGCAGTATCAAATACAACGCGTTCGTTTTTCCTGGCGAAAATTATGAGTTTCTCCGATTTGGTTTATGAAACTCGGCGGCTGTTTTCCAGGGGTTTATAAATGTAGTTTTCGCAAGACTTGTGAGGGAAGGAATCGTTTTGATTTACATGGATGATCTAATAATTCGAGCCCCGGATATCAAGACCGGTCTTGAGGGATTTTAACAAGTTATTCAAATTGCAATAAACGCAGGTCTAGTCATCAATTGAAAAAATATCAGTTTCTTAATGAGAGTGTGGAATATTTTGATCATTTTGTATCTAACAGTTGTGTGAAACCTTCAGAGCGAAAAACTGAAGCTGTACTTTTTTTTCCAGAGCCCAAAAATGTTACATGTACAAATATGTACAAATTCAGAGCTTTCTTGGAATGACCGGATAATTTTCGTAAATTCATCTAGAATTATTCTGTGATTGCCAAGTCCGTTATCTGATATCCTGCGCGGCGGTGGTGGTGTGGCGGTGAAGGTCCTGTTTTGACGCGTACAAACAAGGTGCGGAGACTGAGCTCTACACCGACACATCTAAGAAGAGGTTTGGCGCCATCTTACTCCGACGGAGCACCGACGGCAGCTGCCTTCATTCGGTGTTCTACGCCAGCGGCAAGACGAAAACCGCGGAAGAGAGATACACCAGCTACAGGCTCTAGGTTTCGGCGATCATCCGGTCGCTAAAACGGTTTTGGGTCTATCTCTTGTGCATCCCGTTCAAAATAGTGATAGACTGTCGTGCCTTCACCCTCACTATGGAAAAAAGAAACCTCTCAGTGCGCGTCGCAAGGTGGGTCTTGCAGTTAGAAGAATTTAATTATACTATCAAGCACCGCCCAGGCAAAAGCATGGCGCATGTCGATGCGCTCAGCCGGAGTCCGCTGCCCAAGTGCCTGGTGCTGAATAAGGTTCAGGATGATATGCCCAAGCTTCGCTGAGCTCAAGGAGACAAGAAAAATGTTCGTCGTTTGCGAGAGGAGGTCGAGAACAACACGCTTCCAGGCTGCGTCATCCGCGCAGGCTTGCTCTACCTCGAGGACGAGAGGGATCTTCGGCTAGTGGTACATAGTGCATTTCAGAGTCAGATCATCCGACGTGTGCTCCGTCCCAAGGTGGAAAAGATCCTCCGAAATTGCATTGAAGCTGAAAGGAAGTCCGGGAAGCGGGAAAAATGATGGCTCAATCCCATCGAGAACGGCTGTCAACCCCTTGACACGCTCGAGATAAACCACCTTGGCCCTTTGGCGATAACGAGAAAGAACTACAAACATTTGTTTGTAGTCTTGAACGTGTTTACGAAGTTTACTTGGCTTTATCCCACAAAATCAACAGGAATAGCTCAAGTGATACAGAGGCTCCAGAGACAGGCGGTGACTTTTGGAAACCCCCGGAGCATTGTCTCCGACGGAAGCACCGCCTTCACCTCGAAGGAATTCGCGCAATATTGTGAGGGCAAAGGTATCGAACATCGAGGGTTAGGTTTTGTAATGGATAAAAGTCTGCGGATCAAGTTCCACAGAGACCCTCTGAGGACTTCATTAAAGAACACTAGTATTAATCAACGAACACGTACAAAAGGTAACTAAACTCCGACAGAGAAATGCCTTGCGTGTCGCATGTATGTATAAAAACTGATCATTATAAAAGTGAATGTTAAACCTTTATGGCAATCCAAATAAAAATTTTCAGCAATAGAAAATTCGTCAAAGATGATGTTGAATTGTCTTTTTGACCGATCCGGTTGTGTTTGAATGTACTCTTTGACAATCTTAAAAATAAAGTCGTTGACCTCTGGTTGGATTGGGAATTTCTGGAGTTCCGAATAGAGTCTTGCAACGGATGGTAAACACTTAAGTTTCGATTTCAGATACCGAAAGCATTTAGGTGACATTTTAAAAATAGTTAGTGCCAAAAAGATTTCTTTCTTTTCGTAACGTCTTCCCTGTAAAAAAATAATTAAATTCATTCAGTGACTAGCTAAAAATGCGTGCTTCGCACGCATTTTTTGCGTCACTGCACTATTGAATGCAGGATAACGTCACTACAAAATCAAAATTTAAAAACAATAAGTGTACAATTGTTGTAATTTCCACATTTTTTACTTTGATATGAAAACGAAAATATGTTTGTCTTTTGTGAGTATCAAAATCTGAAAAAGTCATTCAAAAATATTATCAAAACAATATTACCTTAGAATAATTAAAAATTCATCGCATGATTTAATTTCCATTTTCATTTGACATAATTTTTATATTACCTTAGAACCATTTGTATATACTATTATAGTAAAGATGGTTAAAATTTATCTCAAAATATTTCAGTCTTGTATCCGTCTTTGTTATTCATAACGTAAGGATGAAGCAAAAAATAATTATATTTCCATGTCTAGTATAACAAAATATATCCACTTGGATAAAAATTTTCTCAGTCCAGGATTTTAAGAGATTTTGTTAGAAAATTGATGTAAATTAAAAATTTTGAAATGAGTTTTATTATTTATTAAATCGAAAAGTATTAATTTTTCCAATTATTGTTGAAATCATTATTTTAATTAAACATAATTCATCAAAACACGGAACAAAATTCGTCGCCAAAGAAAGTTCAAATTTGATATTTTTTAAATTTTTCCAAGAAATACTTACTACTTACTACTGAAATCAAATTTTCAAGTAGCCTATTTTAATTTTGTGATGCTAAAGAATAACCATGTATAATTATATTTCAAATACATCGTTCAATTGAAGAGTTATTCGCTGTCTAACAAACAACCATATTTTCATTTTTATATATTAGTAAGAAAGTAAGGACTAGTAAAGATATAGAAAACATTCATAATAAATAAATCAAAAAAATTTACTAATCAAATGAACTGCATTAAAAACTATCCACGTACTTTGGGCATTCTGTCAACATTGCGAAGAATAATGTCTCTCAACAATTTGAACGCCTCGGGTAATTTATCATCCATATTTTTTATTTGCTTGTTCTTCTTTTGGAGAGCAAGTTTTTTTTTCAATAATTTATTCTCATCCATCAATAATTGGCGATCATATTCGAGGCGTGTCACCTTCCTTTCCAAATCATCTAAACGAATGTTGTCATTGTTGTCAGGGTCGACTGTGTTACCTATAAGAAATGAACGAACGTTAAGAATTGAATCTTCTCGACAAAGCCGACTCTGACTTTGAGCACGGAGATGCACAAGAATAATAAATTTTTTTTCGGATTATAACATGGAAAACACAGTAAAGTGAAGATATCTCAGGAAGGAACAGTAAATATTACACGCTTTAACAAAAAAAGAAGTTGAGCGCTTCGACCGAATCAAGAACTCATCCAACCATTATAAACGCTAAACACCTGTAGACTACGTCAGACCTTGAAAAAAATCAGCTGAACAGAGAGGAAACTGGAAAAGTTAATTTGAAATACAAACCTACACCAACAACGTAATCATGATAATTCAACACGGGCATTCCTACAATATTATTCTTGGAATTGTGAGATATACAAGTCCAGATTTCAAGAAACAGATCTCGATCAAATTAGAAAAAAACATGAGCAAAATAAGCAAATACGAACCAAACAATCTTTGAATGGGAAAAAATACTTAATAATACAGGAAAACAGTGCACGCTGTTAATGTGAAATGTCATGTAACACGTTTGTCTATCACACACACTTTAGTTACTTTTCGTATGATTATTTGTTAATAATATTTTTTTTCGATTGCCTCTCTACTGACCTTTTTATATCATGGGAGAATATTTGGGCTGAAATGAAATCAATTTTTGTTGCGACCTGTGAGTGAAAAATGGAAACAAAAATCTTAACGCATAACAAAATTTTGTTTTCATTTTTCACTGACAGGTCTCAATAAATATTGATTTCATTTCAGCCTGAATATTCTCCCATGGTATACCAAGGTCAGTAAAGAGGCAATTTTCAAAAATATATTATTAACAAATAATTATACAAAAAGTAACTAAAGTGTGTGAGAGAGACGAACGTGTTACATGAGATTTCACCTTAAGAAACAACTTCTAACCTGAGCCAAGATAAATCAAATAGATGCAACCGTCCAAACGAAAAATCTCGACGATCTCACAGACCTAAATGAGATCTGTGAGTGCAGATATAATAGATGAGGGCATGTTCACTGTTCATGAATCGTACATAGATTGAAAGCCCCGCAGGAAGTTTGTAAACTACCTATTGATAAGGATAGACCATTTTTCTGTAACATACAAAGCGAGGAATGAACAAAAACCGAGCTTATAGTTCGAATCGACGCCGTAAGTTGCTATTGGGGAACTTCTCAACCGTGTGACACGCATCGTCAATACAACTAAAGCTGACATCCGTAAATAGCTTTTCACGGTTGGTAAGTAGCTGGCAGAGCACAAGACCAAGCGAGTACTAGTACCAGAAAGAAAATCCAGCGAGAACATTACCCTAACTATCAGCGACTGCAATATAACTTTAAAATAACACCTGAGAATCGTCGCAGAGCAGATCGAAGCAAAATAACAGTTTGCGATAATGTTACATGCGATAATACCACATAACTATTCCATAAACAAAAACCGAGCTTATTAATATAATCCAATGTAGTCAGGACATATCAAGATACTTTAGCTATGTTATTTCTGTGAAATGAAAATTAACATGAGGTTCTTTTTAGGTTTTTTTTTCTATGCAATATCCACGTTAGTGAAGCGCTTGGCACCAATGCATCGGTGTTTCAGACAGAGGTCATGGCCATAAATATATGCCTGGAAAAACAACTGAAGGGAAAAATTACGATCTGCACTGATAGCAGGTCGGCTATGTGAGCTATGAGGAGAGCGGTACACAGATCCAAACTCTGTTCAGATAGTTTATTTATCTAGTTAGATAGTTTAACTATCTCCTTCTTATGGCCAAATGTAAAAAAATTTTTTTTCGAAACTGCGAATATGAATCAATACTTCATATAGCTTATAGCATTTGCAGAAAAAGAAGCTTTAATTTCAGCTAAATCTGAACTCAATCGGCCCAGTAGTTTCAGAGAAATGAAGTAACAAACAGACAAACAGACAAACCGACAACATGACAAATAGACAAACATAGATTGAAATTTATATATCAGTAGGAGTAGGATAGGATAGTATAGGATAGGATTATTATTATTAACATGAGGTTCCATCATCTGAATCTCATTCCCAGTGAAACAGTTCAAAATCTTTTCTATCAATGTAATCATCAGATGAACACTGTTATTGCCATTCTTTGTAGGCCATATCAAGACATCAAAAGCTAAAAACATAGTCAATTAACAACTTCGGTAAAACAGCCATCTGGAGGCCAAAAGGTCTCTTTGTGCAAGAAAATCAAAATATATGAATAGAAGAATTCGTGTGCACCAAAGATATTTGTCTCTAGCATCTACGCCACATGAAACGATAACATCGGTAGTTCTCAGTCAACCCATGAGAATATCGTGAAACAAATTTGACAAGCAGCAACCTATAATCACGAGAGCTTTAAACATTTAGGCAACAAAATTACACAGTAGAGTAACTAACAGGTAAGCTGATTGACTTGTTGTCGAGTTACATATTGACGTGGTGTTGAATTACGGTGTCAAAATCTTCATGAGAAATGATAATAACACAAGTGACAACCAAGAAGGTCAGAGTGGAATAAGGAAAGACCACCAAGAAAATAAAGGTGAAAGGGATACGATATTTTTGTTTCAGGATTGACTCCCCAACAGCGATCGCCAAATTCGCAAGAATTCTCACGAGGAAGAACAGTGAAAAACTTGCTCTGCAACGCATGTCTGACGGTGTTTAATCCTCCATTGGTACTGCTCAAAAAAATTCCAAGTTCGGTCTTGTGTGAGGTTCACCCTCACGCCTTGTGATTGGTCGGCATTTCGCGGCGTTGCCACTTCTGTGTTCGGAGATACATTTGAATACAACGATATGCTGTAAAACTATCACAAAAGGTAGATTAGGTACGCGCGGTGTGGCAACGCCGCATGGTAGTGGACGCGTGAATTTTTGTTTGCGAGTTCGGTCTTGCGATGAGGGCCGCCCTTACGTTTCCGTGTTTTGAATTACATTTTTTGTATTTTTTTGCGGAATGTATGATTTCTCATCAAAACAACTGTATAAAATGGTAGATCAATGTCGAATTTACAGGCACTGTAAGTTGCAGAACATAATCTCTTGCTTTTTATTAAAAATATTACAAACTACCAAAAGTGTGAGGGCGGCCCTCATAGCAAGACCGATGAAGGGTTAAATCTGATCCGAGGAAAATACACTGAGTCTACTGATGACGGCTGTATGCACCTCAATATATAGATAATGAAGGGACCTTTAACTGTAACCTCCATTCCACAATCAGGACCGCCTGTGTTCAGTACAATATTCACAAGGTACCCTCGTATCACTTTTGTAGAGCCAAGTGGTAGACGATTAAAAATTGATCGAGAGGACTTACTGCACCATTGGTTACCAGACGATATCAATCTTCTTGTATGTTGTCAAGAGAGGGGCCTCAAATTTAACCCAATCAAAATTGAGACCTTCATCATCACTAAAAAGTACAAACCTAAGAATGTGATGTGTTTACATTTTGTAAAACCCACACTGATAGAAATCTGGCGCGATTATTGTAAGAAAATTAACTATCGAAAAACGCAAGCGCTCACTTGCAATTTTGGTAAAAACTCCGCCCATTTGTTATAGGCGTATGAATTAACAGTTGTGTGCGTGTGGCATTTCGATTCTGAATTCTTTCAACATGCACACACCTGTGCGTTCATGCACAGACGACAAAGGGGGAGTTTTATGAAAATTGCAAGTGAGCTCTTGCGTTTTTCGGAAAAGACGTGTGTGTTTTCTGATAATGAATTAACATCCTATTTTCGCATGCTCTGCAGATGCGATTTTTGAACCAGATTTCTATCAGTGCAACTGAAGTAAGGCGCGTATATGGAAACTCACTTAACAAAGACATGTGAAAAATTTATGTTACAAGGTTCTGAGAATCTTTGTCTCATGTAAATCAGCAGTGAAAATCGTTTAAAGTCTTCCACTTTACAAGGTTAAATGGATCTACCAAGCAGTGCTGCTTCCTCATTTGATTTAAGCACCTACTAGATTAAAAGAAGGCGGTTATGCTTAAGTGCACCTTTTAACTCGAGATTAGTATACCAACCGCAATTTTGGCAACCCTGGATATCACTCCACTGGGTTTCAAGGCAGCTGCAAGCGCAGCGTACAGATTGTGGTGGGGAGTAGAGGAAGAGTCTCTCTTCACACGGTGCTATCCAGGACAGAGTTTACACTATCTCCAGACAAATGTAAGAGGGAACTTCAATTGTCGAGTCAACACGGCAATCCAAATTAGAAAGAAGTAGAACACGTGAAGGAGTCATATTGACAATATGACAATAACAATACAATAATACAATAACAAATTCCAGGCTTTGCTCTTTGCCATTGAAAACTGAATATACGATTTTCTGAATATGACCATCGTGAAAGGTCTAATTAACATGTTCTTGGACAGTCAGGCAGCTATAGACACCCCTACAAAATTAACGGCACGACGAGACTTGTAAAGAAAGTAAATGTAAAATGACCTATACTAAATGACAGGTGCAATATCAATCTCTTTCGGATCTCAGAACACCAGAGACATGAAGATATCGGAAAGAAAATAAACTCGCTGAAGTCGGTGCCAAAGGGGCGAGTATTTCCAACTTTAAGGTGGTCATACTGAGGGCATAGCAAGACAAACCTAGTATGAAATAATTTTAAACATGCCTAGGAAACAGAAAAGAATTTTACTTGCACTAATCACGAGACATTCTGACACTCGATGCTTACTGCACAAGAAGGTTGAGGAAATTATCATGCAGGACTCGTCCTGCAAATAGTGCGGAGGAGAAGCGAAAACCCCGTACCATGTCTTGAGGCAATCCTGGGATTTAGCTGCACCAAAGCATGGAGTATTAAACTCAGACATATAAACATCCAGAAAGAAGAGAAAATTTGGGCCAGGTCCATTCCTCATGTGAAATATAATTTTCTGAGTACCGGAAAACTGGTCTTAAACATATTATTTGTAATGAAATAATTTGACATGAGGTAATAATGATATCTGCATGCAATATAGACAGAAGTAATTAACAGATGGTAATTCTAATCTCCGGTGTAGAAATTGGCGCTTGGTCAGAAGTTGAAAACTTAGTGCAACATTACGAGAAGAACTTTGCCTAACTGAAATTGCGAAATTAAACTGACATAACAGGTATATAGAACTAATTTAAAGAATCCAAATTACATTCAACTGTAGTAAAACAATTACTCCAATATTAACGCACAATTCAGTTGTTAACTGTAGCAACAGACGTTGGTCTAACTTGAGACCCAAAGTTTTGTTATATTTATTTTCAAAATTGCTATAGAGACTTGTAAAAAAATATTAACATATCTGGGTCATTCTTTTTAAAATTTACCCATAAATATGTTGAGGTCCCCGAAATTAGCTGAAATTTTTTTTGCAGATTTCTTGTTCGCTGAAGAGTAAAAAAAACGAAAAAATAGAAACTTTCTAATAACTGTGATGGCGATAAGAAATAATTTAAAAATGTCGTTAAAAAAATCGCTCAAAAGCTTCCCAAACTTAAATTGACTTTTATAAACAATCGGATCGCACAGTAAAAATTGGTTTTATATTGTTTCCATCTAGAATGGTCTAATGAACAAAAATGTGTATGAGCTTTGAGTTTGCATGCAACTGTGATCGAGTTTTGTATCAAAATATGAAAAATTTATCAATTTCGAAAAAAATTAATTTCTCCAAAACTCCATCACCGATTTCGGATTTTTTGCTTTTAAAATGTTGAGAACACTTAGATCTAACATGGTACAAATTTTCATCGATGTTTTTACATTAACTTCAGTTTTACAGTAATATTTATATTTGTTCTTCATTTTATCGTTATAAAATTTGATAAGTATAAATTAAATTCGAATAAATTGAAAATTTATACATTTCATGATAATTATTTTGTCATTCGTACAATATACGTCAGAAAATAGATAGCGCCACGGTAGCCACTTGTGTCGTTATTGCTGTATTACTAGTACATGCTTACTTCTAGAGTACAGTATAACGTACAACTTCTTGGTGTTTCTCATAGTCACAGAGTTCAACATGACAACACGTGTTGTAGTAACAATAACATCAGTGCGTTAAAATAAAAATCGAGTGCTATTACGATATTTGTTGAAGTAGAAAACAAGCAAGTGAACAGGTTTTTACGTCAAATTTGAACGCAGTCATATCATACCATCAAGTTCATTACTACGAAACAGGTAAAGCGTATAAAGAAATTATTACTTCTAATACTGTTTTAAGATAAATAGAGCATTTCTCACTAATGAGTTATTTTGTCGAATAATATAATTCGAAATTTCACAATGAGGTTATGTGTACACATTGGTGAGCAACGTTTGTTACTACTAAGATAAATATAATCCAATTGAGGGAGCGTCCCCGTCCCCGTCCCCGTGCCAAAATTGGAAAAATTGCAAAAAATGAAAAAATAAATTGAAAAATTTTGTAACTAAAGTTATCATTTTTGTAAAATCCAAAATTTTTATGCACATGCTATTTTTTTTGTTATTTTGTCCCTAGAAATTTGATTAATTAATTTTTGTTTCTTTTTTTTCAAGAAATGGAACCCGTTGCAGGCTGTTCACTACGAAACACAAAATATCAGTGCTCTGCAGATGGAACCATGAAATTGGCCAACAACTTTACAGAAAGACAACTGTACCTGATAAAACGCAGAAGTGAATATGATGACCAACTGGAATCAATATGCTCAAATCATGAAAAGCAGTTTCTGATCTTTTATGAAAAAAAAACAGACAAACTGCTGCGATCCTTTAAATCGTCATTCCAACCCAGTGAAGACGGGTTTATGGATTAATATGAATCTTTCGAAAATGATTTCAATACGAAATTTCCGACCATTTTAGAGGGAAAAAAGCTTTGCTCGAACTGCCGAAATTTTCTCCGAACGAACTACGAAACTACACATCATAGTGAAAATGTTAGTTCAGTATAATTATTAGTGAGTGCTTTGATTTTAATTGACATGTTGATTGATGTTTTTTTCTTAGGAACTTGCTCCTGTTCATCCGCAAATCTCCGATCTTTCGAGTGTTCAAAGTAGTTCACAAAGATCTGTAGGTTTCTGTACTCCTCCTGATATGACACTAGAGCAAGTCAATGAAAATTTAGCATTGTTGGGCATTGAACCAATTCAGAAAGCAATGCTAAGAATAAAAACGTACAGGACTAAAAAACTGGATGAAATCAGATCGTTTTACGAGTTGTCGTTTGACAAAATTCTAGGCTCAGAAACATCAAAGCAAGGCAAAGGTACTTAGCAGATATTATACATGTTCTATAACAGAAGGTGTTAAAAATTTGCTTATCAAGTTTTTAAGGTTATAATCTTGTCAACATTTCCCCATTTTTTTAGATGCAACAGATGAAACAGACTTCGAGAAGACTGGCAAGGAGATTTTACTGTAACTGAAAGAAAAGTTTCAATCCTGCGATTCGAACAAAGATAAAATCATGATTTTATCGATTTTGCCGTTTTCATGGAGCTCGTACAGAATTGCAAAAGAATTTTCTGTATCAAAATACCTCGCAAACAAAACGAAAGAGCTTGTTGCAGAAAATGGTATTTTGTGTTATCCACAACCGAAACCGAAACATCCACTACCACAAGAAACTCTGCAGCTGGTGGAAAAATTTTATTTGGATCCTGAAGTTTCGAGAGAATTGCCAGGAAAAAAGGATTTCGTCAGCGTACGTGTCGATGGAAAGAGAGAACATCTACAGAAAAGGCTTGTGCTGGGAAATTTGAAAGAAATCTATCAACTCTTCAAAAAAATCAACGTCAACACCGAAGTATCTTTTTCCAAATTCGCAAGCCTGCGACCAAAACAGTGCGTACTGGCAGGTGCTGCAGGAACACATTCTGTGTGCGTCTGCTGCATACATGAGAACGTTAATCTGATGTTACTTGGAGCAGCGTTGTTGCCAATAAGATACAAAGATGAAGAACTGAAGACCGTCTCTGACTTGGTGACCAGTATGACATGCGCCCAAGAAACGGAAGCCTGTCGATTGCGAACGTGTGAGCACTGTGCTAATCATGAAGAGTTGAGAGATGTGATTCTGCGAGAGATCGAATCGAACGCCGTCGAAACTATAACGTACCAGCAGTGGGTGAACGTTGACCGTTGCACTTTAGAAACAATAGTCAAACCGACGGATGAATTTGTCGATGAATTCATGGACAAATTGCAACAACTCGCACCCCACCACTTTATAACGAAGCAGCAATCAACATATTTTCGACAAGCGAAAAACGATGCCAGAAATGGCGAAGTCATTGTGGTAGCTGACTTCTCCGAAAATTATTCATTTGTATTGCAGAATAGTATACAAGGTGTACACTGGAATAATTCACAGGCGACAATCCACCCTTTCTGCTGCTACGTAGGAGGCCAAGGATCAAATGGTCAACTTCTAAAGTATGTAGTAATTTCTAATGACTTAGAGCACAACACCGAAGCTGTTCACTATTTCCAGAAACAGCTGATCGATCACTTGAAAACAAAAGTCCCGGAACTGAAAAAAGTCTATTTTTTCAGTTCTATTTTTTCAGTTCAAGTCTAATCTATTTTTTCGATGGAGCGCCTTCTCAGTACAAAAATCGATTCAATGTCTTGAACCTGAGTTTGCATGAAGAGGATTTTGGAATCCCTGCAGAGTGGCACTTTTTTGCCACCTCACATGGCAAAGGTCCTAGCGATGGGCTCGGTGGCACACTGAAGCGATTGGCAACACGTGCGAGTTTGCAGTTACCACCAGAAAAACAGCTTCAAAATCCGCAAAATCTTTTTGAATGGTCTCGAGAAAACATCACAGGCATGGACATAGAATTTGCTGATGAAGTCTCAATGGCAGAATACAAAAAGAAGATGGACACAAGATTCAAGCACGCAATGCGTATTCCCGGCATTCGAAGCTTCCACTCATGCATACCACAATCCAACGGCTACATTAAACTGAAGGCGCATTCATTCCAAGACGATGGAAAATTGGTAAACGTAACTGAAACTTACAATTGGGCAAAACGACAGGCTCCAAGCGTACCAGTTTCAACCAGGTACATTATCAAAACAGGATATATAGAAAAATAAAATTTAATTATATTATATCAACTATTTTTTTTAATCGGAAATGCAAAAATGGAGTCAACTCAGAATTTTGAATATTGATAAGCATGATAAAAATTTTTACAGGTCACGCACGAAAAGAAGCCAACCAGAAGAAAACATCGGCAAGAAGAAGCAAAAAGTGGATGATTAGAGAAGATAGTGAAACGACATCCATTCGTTTATTTTATTATGTACTGATATACTTTATTGACTTGTTCAATTGTGATTGCTTTTATTTCAAGTTGAAAAATGAGAAGTAGAAAATTTGAATGTGAATCAGTTAACATAATGTAAAAAATGAAATATTCTGTTGCTTGATAAAAAAACTGTAACTCTAAAATTCGATCAAAAATTAAAACCCAGAAAAATAAAGCAATTTCAAAACATCGATGAAAATTCGTACCATGTTAGATCTAAGTGTTCTCAACATTTTAAAAGCAAAAAATCCGAAATCGGTGATGGAGTTTTGAAGAAATTAATTTTTTCGAAATTGATAAATTTTTCATATTTTGATACAAAACTCGATCACAGTTGCATGCAATTTCAAAGCTCATACACATTTTCGTTCATTAGACCATTCTAGATGGAAACAATATAAAACCAATTTTTACTGTGCGATCCGATTGTTTATAAAAGTC
>JAAMPD010002745.1:0-13184 GCA_025266255.1 Trissolcus basalis
AAAGATTTGTCTTAATAACGAAAACGAAAAAAATACAGAAATTAAAACATGAAATAGTAAAAATATGAATCGATTTAACGAAAAAATCATATATTAGTATCAATATTTAGTTATTACAATTTATACTTCGAAAAATAGTAATTTTACAAACATTGCACTTATACATCCAGTTTCGTACGAAAAATAGTAATATTTAATACAAATCTTACGAATTAATACTTCTTATAACTGACCGTGTATCACTATCCTGTTTTCCTATAGTTTTCTTAAACAATCGCTGATTTTCAATTAAAAAATCGCGTTTCCATCTCGCATCGCAAATTGATTCTGAAAATAATGGCAAGTTAGAATCAGTCCTAACTGAAAAAATATGTCGACATGGTAATTTGTAAGCGGTGTAAAAGGCGCAAGTACAATTTTTATCTGTCATTTCCAAGTTCGAATTTTTTAATTTAGTATCATCCCTCAGAGTTTTTAATTCTTTATATACTAATTTGTATGAAAAATCAGTAAGTAAGTTTTGATATGCAATAGTAGTTTCATCATCTGACTCTTTTGGGAAAGGTTTCTTAAACATCGAATAGGATATTTTTACATCAGTTTCAAAATTTTTAGACCCCAACCAAATGAAAAACTGTTCTACAAAATCGAAAAGCGAACTCCGTTTTTCCACAACTGATTTGATTTTAGAATTTGTCGATTCCAACCTGTTGTTTGTTAAAATGTTAAAGTTTGATTTGTGCATATAACATTTAACCCAATCCTTTTTGATCGCATTCCAATTTTTATCATAATAATCCATGAAATCTTGGTTTGCTGTGTTTTTCAATTCAATATATGCCTCATCGTATGCCTTCGGAGATGAACTGTACACCAAAGAAGTCAAGATTTTTTTCATCTCTTGTTTCTTCTCATCTTTTAGATAAAACTTGTCTTTTGTAAATAAACGACCAAACACCTGCAGAACATGGAACTGACATAAATACGTAGTTACACCCGGAAAAATTTCTTTGATTACATTTCGTTCTTTTAAATCTTTATCGGTCATAAAACATTTAATGTCTGGATTCTCGTTGATCATTTTGAAAGTCTGAAAGAGCCACTGAAGTATTTCCTTTTCTTCAGAAGTCAAAAGACCAACACCGCCAACTTCGCTGTATCCGCTCGAATCAACAACGAGAAACAACACGAGAGTCAGATTCAATTTGAAAAGTTTATAAGTACCATCTACCAAAACAATTTCAGAATATTTTATTACTGAATTGATCATGTCTCCAGTTGAAAAAAACATGGCCTTAAATTCGTTGTCCTCGTGTAATATTGCAACTTTCGCATCTATAAATAATAAATAAAACATTAATATTATGAAATCATATTAATTTTTAATATAAAATATAATGTGTGTAAATTAATATACTTCTCGCAAAAAATGAGCATTTTTTAATGAAAGAGAAAAGTAGAATAAAAAACAAAACAAAAAAGCAAAACAAAAATGAAACGTAAAACTAAGGAAAGAAAATTCGTTTTTTATTTTACTCTTTCTCTATTTTTACTGTATTCACCGTATTTCTGTTGTAGGAGATTACCGGCTTTTTCTAAGTCATCTCCATGCTTTGTAGATATCTTCGAGCCCAAATTGTGCAAGTCCTTCAACTTGACATTGCAACCTTTTGCATGTAGATTTTTCTGTATAATTTTTCTGTTGCCTCTGGAACGTAGAGCTATCATGGTTTCATCCATCAATTCTGGTCTTATTTTCCGGTTTTCCGGCATGAGATGAATCATGTTCTGTAAACAAACATATTCCAAAAAATTTTCTTTTACTGAACAGTTCTTTAGCCAAACTAATTTTTTTTAAGTGTTATATACAGAAACCTCAGAATGATTGTGATTTTTGTGCGTCAAATCAAGGTCTTCAATTTCGAGTGCCCATTTTCCACCCTTCAGTGCGCATCTCAACATGATAAAAGCGTTGCAATCAGCCTTAAACGTTCTGAAAATGGCGAAAGTTGATTAAACGATATGAAATTATAATATGACATTCTAATTTTATGACAATTTTAATTTAACATTATTTTTCTCGATTTCATATTTGCACAACATTTTTCAAGGAGCGTCCAATTGCACTGCCTGTTCCCCGTTCACCGAAAAATTTGAACGTGAATGAAAAATTTAGGTTTCAAATAAAAACCTGGAATAAAAAAAAACTGAAAAAACAAAATAAAATAACAAATGAAATTACAAACACCAAAAATTAAAACAGTAAAATTCTTATTTTGTTTTCATAGGTTTTTTACACAGCGCTAGCAGCACCATCTGAGGAAATTTGAATTCCGCGGTAACCCCAAAACATACGAAAAATTCGCTATAGAGTGCGCGAGTGTGCCACTTCAAATTCGAGCAAAAGGCTTGTACTTTCGATTTTAATTTATATATACTTTATTTTGCGTTTATTATTGTTGGTTAATAATATTAATTCTAATATTAATATAATATTAATAATAATAATAAAAAAATATCATTATTGATATATTTTAGATTTTTTTTTTCACTTTGTTATTTTAGAATTTTCGTTTGGTATTTTTTTATTTTATACAAGTTACAGGTTACGGGCAGTGCAAGTAGGCATTCTTAGTTTATAATAATTGATTGACAGAAAAATGTCTTAAAACTTACGACGTGTTTCGGTAACCGACTGATGCACTTGCTCTTTTTGGGCCAAACTTGCATAAGTGTTTGATAAAGTAATATTTCAGCGCCTTTTCACACTTTGCAGTACTCTTTGGACCACTTGTTAGAGTTTTGCTATTTCCGATTGTAAATAATTGTTTAACTGCAACTTGATAATTAAATAAAAAAGACAGCCATTCTGCATACGATTCGAATCGCATCCCCTTTACCGGAACTGTGGCCGCTTCCTGTAAAATTAAATGAATTAATTGATATCTTGTTTAACTGTTATCCAAAAAGTGAAATTTCAATAAAACCATAAATAATATCTAGACCTTGGATGTCAGTCGATAGGATCATCAAACAATTTTTCTATAAAGATCAATAATTTTGAATAATCAACAAATTAATTGATAACAAATAAAAAATCTGTTCAACGGTTATATAAAAAATAAAGGAAAAATATAAATTTGTAATAACCAAAAACTTTAATAGTATGTATATTTCAATATCTACTGCAATTTTTATTTTAAATTGAGAAATTATGTTGTACCGTTAAATATATATTATATATATTATTATTATTTAATCATTAGAAAATTGTACTTACTTTGTTTCCGCACTCACTCATTATTTAGTAAAAAAAAACCGGAAAAGGTAAATTAGTCGTTCGATAAGTTTTTCACAAGAAATGTTTTTCTTGTGAAGTTTTTTTTCTACGAAAATCAGGTTCTTTGCCCTGACGAAAGTGAGAGTTCCGAATTAAGCCTGTAGGTAGAGCAGTAGCGCTGATGTTTTTGTTTTGAAGGTAGGAACAAGCAAAAACAATCGCGCTATTCTCACAACAGCGTTCTAAGAAGTGAGATACTGTAGGGCAAAAAGTGAAAATATAAAAGAAAAGTGTCAAATAAACCAGCCAATCTGACAATCCGTTCAATGATCCAACATTCACGTGATTTTACTAATAATTGAAGATACCAATTGTGACAACAGGCTACAGTTTTGGTCAACAGAAAGTTTTGTAAAGGTATACAATTTATTCATTTTTTTATGATTTTTTTCAGTAGAAAAAATTTCGCTTAATATTAATAAAGTTTGTCTTTGTTTACAATTCATTTTATTTGACCTTGTAATTTATCAATTTCATAATTCATAAAATCATTTCGAATAATTTTCGAATAAATTAATTATCGATTTTATTATTGGTTCATTTTTATAAA
Source organism: Trissolcus basalis (assembly GCA_025266255.1). NCBI lineage: Eukaryota > Metazoa > Arthropoda > Insecta > Hymenoptera > Scelionidae > Trissolcus > Trissolcus basalis. The sequence continues at coordinate 3,891 of JAAMPD010002745.1, forward strand.
TTTAAAATAAATAATAATGTAAAAAATTGGAAATGTAGGTTGGTATTAGTGTTGTTGTTATATTTTTTTCAGATGACAGATCAAATGATTGTTGTCGGTCAAAATATCGGTTCACTCGCTGAACTTTCTGCGATAATTGAAAAATATGAAAAAAAAAAACTGGACACTCACTCAAAAAACGAGATTCGCGAAAACTCGATGCCCGATACGAAGAAAATTTGATTAAACATTTCGGTTTTTCTAGCCTTCTTTATGTTTGCGAAAAAACGGATATCAACAAAACAAAAAATAGGTAAGAATTAAACAAAAAAAAAAAAAAAACAAAAATAAACAAGATCCAAAATTTGTGACTCAATATTATTACATTTAAAATTTGCTTGAATAGTTTTTTTGCCATTCAATGTGTTGTTGACTTTTATTTAATAATGTTCTTATTTTAGGTCCCTCTACGTCAAAGAATATTACAAGTGTCCTGTGCAGATCAACATTAAATTGGATTTCAAATTGAAGCTTTTTGTTGTAAAAGCTGTGACATTGGAACACGACCACAGTGTAATTATAATTATTTATTTTTGACTTCTTTTTAATTCACTGTTTTTTCATTTTTGTTTTGTTTTTCTTATCTAGTTTCGTCAAGTGGTTAATTTTTTATTGTGACGAATCTATTTTTATTTTATTTTCCGTACTTAACAGTACTTCTTTCAAGTATGATATACTTTTTTAACGATATACTTTATTCTACATAAACTTAATTTTAACCTTTATTCCTACAGATTTTGGTCGAACCTCTGAAATCGTCAACAAATGAGCTAGCTCAGACTCAGCACATTGAGAGCGATCCGATCGGAGAAAAAGCGCCTGATAAAGTGACTGAAAGTGAGCCCGTTGAAGCATCACAGTCCCAAAACAATTCCGAAACTGTTTCAATTGAACCAGTCAATCAACAACACCTTGAAGACGGACTAACCGAACCATCTGAATCAAATTTTGAAGAAAAAAACGTATCAGAGAACGAATCATTTTCCACAGATGATAATTTTCAATTCCAAAATGAAAAAGTGGATTTTCCGGAATTCGTTCAAATAGAACAGGTTAGATGTTTCTTTTTATTCATTTTTTATTTAATTTTTTCATTTATCGCAGTCCGGAAGTACTTCACCCAGTTGCTCTTCATATTTTGGGGGGGGGGGGACTTCAAGTGATCGTGGAGTGATTCAACTTGATCTAGGACCTGGTTTTGAACTTCTGTTGCAATGAAGACAATCGAAAGATTTCTCTTCGGTGTGAGTCCAATAGTTGTTGAGTATGTTCAGGTAGCAGAACTTTTTTTTTGCAATAGTTACACTTGTAACGAAACTTTTGGAGCACGTTTGGTGAGCGTTGATTGGCAATTGTACTTTTTGTTACAGTAGGTACAAGCAAATGAATACCTTTTGTCTGTGTGCTCGGGCTCAATTTGTGTACATCCGATTGATATTTTTGTTTCAATTCATTGTCACGTTCAAAGAGATCCTAAGATTTCTGGTGTTCTCCAGGTGACGGTAGTAGGACAACTTTTGCTTGTAACTCTTCCCGCATAGGTTGCAATCATTTTCTTCATGAACATGGTGAAAGAATCAAAAGTTTGAACATGTCATGGAATTACTTAAAAGAAGAAATATTTAATCTACAGAGTTTTAGTGATCAGTTCGTTGTAGTCAAACTGAACATAAAAATCATTTTTCTGTTTATAGATTTTTTTGTTTTTTTATTGTTCATTTTACTATTTATTTTTAATTAATAATGTTAGAAATGTCGAAGCGTTGAAAAAATGCAATCGATTAATTTAAGAAAAAATCGGTTTTGTGAAATTTTAATATAAAAATCAAGTATGTCGAAATTCAGTGTAAAAGATATGATTTAAAAATAGAAAATTGTTTCACATTTTTAAATGTTTATTACTTTTCAATTAAAAGTTAAAAAATGTATTAATTCATTGGGATTAGGTATATTAATTATTATATATTGAATAATAAAGTATACATATAATTTCAAACTCAAAATTCGTGTAACACAATGCAAAAAAATTTCAAAGTCAAACAACAAAAAAGTTACAATTAAAAAACTCACACAAAAGTAGTTCAATTACTAACAAAAACAAATTATAATAATTGATGAAAATTCATTTTAGTTTTTTTTATCAATACAAAATTAATTATTAACTTAACCAAAAACACTTTGCAAGAATTAAACTCAGATGTGTCTGCTACCGCTCGCGATAAAGCTTCTAGAGGTTTAGATCAAGAAAGGCAGGAAAGCAATACTGAAAAATCTTTCGATAAGGTAACAATTTATATATACTAATTATATATATGTTTATGTATATGTTCGTGTATATATTACCATTTACATTGTTAAGAATACATATTTATATTCATTCTTTTTCAAGATGCCTTCAAAAGTTGCTGAAAAGCCCATTCTGCGATCTCGTCTTTGCCGCAATACTGGACGAGATTTCAAAAAAAGCCGCGAAGTACCTATCTCAAAACTGCAACTTAAAACGAAGTATTCACAAGTTGGTCGTCCCAAAGGAAAAGATAAAACTGTCATTGGGCTGCCAAAGAAAAAGGGGCCTGAAATCAAACCGTTCAAGAAATTGTCACCAATTGATCAGGCCAAAAAACTTCTTTCCTGGATTTTGATACATTCTGATCTTAACGCCGTTTTGAATGAGAGAGTGAAAATAAGTAAAGAAATGATCGAGAAAAAACCAATTTCTGATGCATTCTTGGAGGATGACAATATAAAATTCGTTGATCGACTTCGTTAAAGTCGTTGATCAAAAAATATTTTGAGCCATTAGCTTTTGAATTTTTTTTGCAAAGCGTTACAAAGAAGAGAGAAGTTGGGTCCATAGCTTGCGCTTATTGCCAAAAGAAAGTAAGAATGAATACTAAGGTAATTATTTGTGAGCTCTGTTTTCTGTGGTCTCATATGAAATGTTATAAAATGACCAAGGATCCAGATGATAAATTCTGGTTTTGCAAGGATTGCAAAAAATCCTCGTAGATGTACCTTGTTTAGCATATATTCGTTGATATAGAATATCAAAACAGTGAATTCGATTATTATAAACAAACTCGATTATAATTATTTTAAAATGTTACAGTGTCATTATTTATTTTTGTCTTGGTGGTCTACAATAACAGCGTCTGCAAAATCTTTGTTTATTTTTGTAATTAATATATATAGAAACATTATATAATGAGAAAAAAATAAATGACAACTTTGTACAACATTGTGTGTATAAATTCCAACGGTTTTGACAAATAAACAACTATATGTATGTTTAGAGTTCTATCATTAAACCTTTTTAACAAATTCTCCGTTTTTTACTATAATTTTTGTTCATCAAGTAATATGATCCGATGTAAAACGTTGGTTTTGTTTTTTTTAATTTAAAAATGATATAAGAATCAGTATTTTGTACGCATTATGTACGCACAAGCTGCTGTTTTATACGTGTACGTTTACACGTACACGTGATCCGGTTTTATACGTGTACGTTTACACGTACACGTGAAACAGTTTTATACGTTTACATGTACACGTGAAACAGTTTTATACGTTTACACGTACACGTAATACGGTTTATTTTCAACGTGTACGTTTACACGTACACATACACGTACACGGGAGTGCGTCTAGCCACTTCCTACATTTAATACATTCATCCAAATTCTATTACATACATTCGATAAAACATAAAGATTCGAAGATCATAATGGGTAGCTTTAATGGAGCACAAATAATGAATATCATATAGAGTTAAAAACAATATACAAGGTGTTTACACTGAATCGAAATCACAATTTAACCTTTTTGAATTATGAAATTATTTCAAGTGAAAACTATGGAAAACTGAATGAAAAAAACATTCGTTCTAAATAGTCATTCGAAATTTAAGAAATGTTTTGTCCGACTTTTATGTAAAAAAACAATGATTTAATTGATCAATGAATTTCCAAGAACTATTCCAAATGGTGGTAATGTACTCATAGCCTGAAGTGACTTGAGGGCCTTGATCGACATCAGTTTTTCGAGTTTTAAGGAAGCATCTAGAAGAAAATGTCAAGTAAAACAAAATGAGTGAAAAATGCACTGTGATGGTCCGTGGCCTGGATAAGTGCCCTTCTACAAATCCTATAAAGCACTGACTAGTATCATTCTATATGTCATTTCGTTTCGAATAAAACAAAATCGAACATAATACTTTTTGCATTGTGAATGGCTTTGAAGTAGAATAAACACGTTTTTCATCTGTTAAAGTCTATATGATAACTGCAGTGACTTGTTTAATTTTGTTAATACTTTTAATGATAGCTATCATTTTAACTGTTATTTATAAACCCTTTTATGTGTGGGAAGTGAATACTGTGCGTAGAAAGTGAATGAAAAAAGTGGATTGTTATCGATATTGAATTTGCTAGGACTATCAATGATAGAATCTGTTTTTACAGAAAAATTCTGAAAACTGTTAAACTGGTAAAATTTAAAAGTGAAAGAAATCCGAAATGAAGTTATTGTTGCTTATCTCATCATTAGCTGCAATATCAGATGCATCACTTCTAAAATTATCGCAGACATTATGGGAAAGATTTTTAGACGGTGCCATTGATAAAGTTGGATCATTGGATCCACTGTATGTGCCGTTAGTCAGGGTAGATCAAAAGGACCGTAATATGTCATACCGTGTTATCTTACGCGATGTAGAAATTGTTGGTTTAAATAATTCAAGAGTAGAAAGTGTTCATTTAGCTCGCGGAATATTAAAATCGAATTTCAGTGAAATGGAAGCTGGTTACATCACTTACACTAATTTGGAAGATATTGGCACAATACGATATAGATTTCATACAATGTTACAAAATAATAATAAAAAGAACGAAGACATAGATGAAAACTCTAAAAAACAAGTCACTACCAGTCCTACACCAAACTTAGACAACTTCAGTAATGAAAGGCGTTCTAACTCACAAAGGCAAAATATAAATAATTTTGAAGTTAGAAAAGGACAACATTTCACTGTTAATGTAAGTTAAATCGATTTGATTCACAAATTATTGTTATTTAATATATAAACTTAATTAACGTGATTGCTCCTAAAATGGAATGTGAATATTGTTTGAACTTCTTCTAAGTAATCTTTAATATAATATAAAGTTAGTTATGGAAGTTTTTTGTAAAAATCTGACATCTTGTTTCATCAAAACAAAAAAGAGTGTCTGTTTCGACTTCGACGCTGCATAAGACGTTATCCGAAAATATCGATATTCTGAGACCAATATCTTCAAAATGAAATGGTCAATTGTTTTCAAATTTTGTTAACAAATATGTGTCACTGGCGACAGCAGGTGATTCCAATTTAATGAAATTTTGACATAATGCCTTTTCGCTGCCACCTTAACAAATAATTGTATCAAATGATGTTATGAGTTAAACAATAAATTTTATTTCTTCAAAATAACTCAGAATGACACTATTCCTTCGTTGATGAATTAGTAATTGCACCATAAATATAATATATTTTTAAATAAACCATAAATTAATATTAACCAACTATTAACCTTTAATTTATCTAAAACTTTCTGTTGCCACACATATGAAGTTTTGTTGTATGTGAGTTTTTTGCTCACAGTTGAAAATATAGCCGTGAAATAATGATACGAATTACCTGTGATGCCGCAAATATACTTAATATAGACCAAAATATATTTTTCATTTATATTATCAAAATGGCAAGGGTTTATTACGTTCTGAAATATTTGGGTCATTAAAAGACTCATTAATTGACAAGCGCGTGTTTTAATTGATCACACATTGTTTAAGCCAAAACTTATTCCGTCATATTAAGGGTATTCAGTTATTATCCCCCGTATGTATGACTTTCCTCTCATGGTACATAATATACTATTTTTCCATGTCTATAAATAATTAATAACCTTTTTTGAAGCGATTAACATATGAACTTGGACATTGATTAAAAATTTTTTTTCAGGTGGAACGCACTAGAGAATCACCAGCTCCAGGGATTCAATTAATTTATGCTCAAAAAATAATTGAGGATAACGACCGTAGAATGATTGATGAAAAAGCCGATGTGGAATGTCTGAATGATTGTAGGCTTTTACAAAATCCTCGTGGTCGACTTCAAGTGCATAAACATCATGACAACCAACAAAAAAATTTACAACAATACGAAGAACGTGTATCACAACCGTACTCTAACTCTGAATTTCGGACGTTTACAAAACCACGAGACCTCGACGAATCAGATATTCCGTCTTCACAGATAAATGACTATATTTCTGTAAAAATGAAAGACAATAATGCATATTTACGTGAATTAGATGTCGATTCGAGTGAAAATGGTAGGATATTGTGATCGATTATAATAATATCTATATTATATTCCAATCAATGTCAGAATTATTTTTTTAGGTTCGTTGAAAGGACGTATTCGTACAACGATTCCACTTAATGCTAACGAAAGAAATGTTCAAACGCCAGTTTTCCATGAGCGTGCAGTCGCAAATGATAAGAAACCTGTAGACTACTTTGAAACGAACTTTTCCAGTCGAAACTCTGACGAAATCTTATCAGATCGGAATGGAGATATGACAGTTAAATTTATACGGAATCGTCAAAAACTTCAACAACCTGATTCCTCGACAAAACATCAACAAAAAGTATCCCCAGATTTCGTTGACATAGTTTATGCCAATGAGAAAACAACGGAAGAAAACAAACGTTCAGGAAATTACAAAGTCAAACCTGAAAATCTAGATGTCGATGGTTATGGACTCCACAAATTAATGAAGGTAAACAATTTTATAACTCCATTTAATGTTTAAGTTTTGCTGTCCTTAACTTTTTAAGTGTAGATTATCTTTTATCATCATTATAAGTCGACGTCCCTTACGAAAAACATGCCAATTTAAAATTTATAATAGTATTTCAAAGATAAATTTTGAATTGGAATATTCTTCGTAAGGGGCATCAAAGTGATCGTTGATTTAAATTATTGAATTCACAATAATTTTTTTACAAGTCATCATGACATAATAGTATAAATTATTTATATATATCGATCAGGATTTGCAAGATAGTGGACGTTACATTGTCCATAATTTTACAAAAGGTGAAGAGTTGACCAAGCGTAACAACCTCGATCGAGTAACAGAAGAGTCGAAGAGAATAAAGGATATTCTTCGATACGCAAGAAATTATACTGAAGAACAGGGTTATTTTGAAGAAGGAATGGAATTAATCTATCATTATGGTGAAGAAAACCAAAAAAACACTAATTCTTCTAGAACAAAACGTGCACATAGTGTGAATGTGAACGAGGTAATATTATTTAGTTTCAAAAATTGATCAAAAAAATGATCGTATTAAATGGAATGTATAAATATTTTTTCAAGGATGATGTAATGCACATAATTCTGCGTATTAATGTACCAATTCTACACGTGAAGGCGAATTATGTTCTCACTGGAGTTGTGGGGAACGAAATAGTACGAGGCAGTGGTCTCCTTGAAAGTCATTTCAGTAAGATTTGAACTAATATTTTTTATGTGATTCAACAAGAAAAGTTCATTTTTGTTATTGAAGCCTCCGCAAAAAGATAACAAAATTTTTATTTCATCTCGTGCAAAAATCACTTTAATCAATTACAATCCTGTGGCTAAAAGGTAAAAACAAGAAAGAGTTTTTGAAGAGTTCACCAGATGTGAAACATAATTATCAACACTTGGTTTAATAATACTTTGAGCTATTTTCTGTACTCTATAATATAATTTTCGAAGTATTCAATAATACTATTTTCTGAAATATACATAAAGTTATCTAAAACTGTTGGATCTATCAAGTAAAAAGAAAAATAGTTTGCTCTCAAATATTCTAAAGACGACGCTTGATTTTAAAGTTTAATACAGGTTATATCTAAGAACAAATATGGCTTAAGTTTGATAATTCAAATTCATAAAATCAATTATAATAAAATTAGCGAAAACGAAGAGTCTTTATGTTCTGCGTGAATATGAAGACGTTCCGAACATTCAAATTTGTTTAACGTTTTAAATTCTACTTCCAAGACATTAAATCGGAAGTATAAGTTTCTGAATCATGCATATTTCAACTTTTTATTTACAGTGGATTTAACTGGGAACTTTATGATCGAATTGAAAAAAAATGGAGAAGACAGTATGGTTGTTCGTGCTTCTCGTGCAAAACTTGTAGCTAAAAGCAGAAACGTGGAGCTAGAAGGAATAGACAAAAAAGGACCGATAGATGATATCTTAGTTCACGGTAATTTTGTGAATACTTTTAAACATTATCTAACTCTGCTAATAATTGCTAAAGTAAGAATCGAACTTATTTTATTTTTCTAAAACTGAGTTTGGAACCTTCTGACCATCCAAATATATCTATTATTAGTCTGCTTTACCAGCATATACCATCGAAACCAAGTGTTTTTTAGATAAAATACTGCACACAAGCATTAAAGAGGGCTTTAATATTAAGAATTCTTTCAAAAATTCTTATACTTAAAAAGATGTGTGTATTTTTTTTTAATCGAAAAATTCCACTCAAAATTTCGTAAACATTCGTGGGAACGGTTTGAAGTCCAAATAAAACTTGCATAATATATATAATAAAACTTCAATCACAAGAAAACAATTATATTTTTAATACAGCTAAGCAATTAATAAAATAATGGCGGTAAGTTCACTCGCACGACATCTATCTCATAAGTGGGAAAACCAAAGAACTAAACCAAACTACTCATCCGACTACGAAAAGTAGTGTTTTCAGTATTTCAAAAGAAAATTTGTATGTCACTTTTTCTATTGCAGTCATTAAAGTTATCACTGTTTAGAAATAGTCCACAAGCTTTCAAATGAAAGAAGCTATTTTTTGAATACTGAAATAAAAATTATTTCTACAGGTTTAACTGCAGCAGAAGCAATAGCAGCTATGATAGTGGATGATCTGGCTACTAAGGCTCTCAGTGAGAAGATAACTGATGCTACGATGTACAAAATATATAAAGATTTGCCAACAGAAACTAAATGAATGGAATTCCTGATACTGTTTAAATAAATAAAATACCTATTCTATTGTTTCGAAAATAAATGTTCACGATGTTAAGTTACTTTCATTTTCTGTTCGATTTTCTGCACTAGAAAAAAAAAAAAAAAAAAAAAAAAGTAGAGAGTATTTTCAGCCTCATCGTGATATTGAAGGATATGA
>JAAMPD010002746.1:0-13185 GCA_025266255.1 Trissolcus basalis
AAGCGGCAATAAGTTAGATAAATGATATATAAAATAAATATATATTTTATCGAAAAAATATATTTAATTTATATAAAAAATATAAATTTGAAATATATTTCCGCATATATTTTTATCCCTGTGGGATCAATCAAAAATTTATACGAATAATTCGAATAATCAAGTTGTTTGAAATCTTATCTAAATAATTGTATCAGTTAGTAATTCTACTCGCGTTACAATTATTTATTGGTAGGCGTGTGCAAGGTCATAAATTTTGCGTTCCTGCATCCTTGGCCGAATGAGCTCGTTCGCATGTCCATGCGAAAGTCGAAACGTTGAAAAGAACGGCGTGTAAAATGGACGCATAATTTCGAGGCGTTTGTGCGACTACTTTTTATGTGCAAAATTAATTTCAACCTAACTTGTCGCGCGCAAATGTCGGGACAGATTATGTTCGACGAGGTAACACTTAAAATTTCACACACAACTCTGAGGAGACGAGAACGTAATTACACGCGTGCGTCGGTGCCCTGTTATTATTCAAGCCCGAAATAATACACCGTGGTCTCACATCGATCACGTAGCGGACGAAATTGTGAAAGGAAGTCAGGACCCGCAGATCAACTTTTTTCTACGGATGACGGGACAAACCGTGCATTGCCAGCCGAGGGCTGAACTTTTGCTGTTGCAATGGTTGGACGCGCAATACCCGACCAAGACTTTCGAATACATTAATTGCCCGTGATGTACTGTGATAAAAAATGTGTTCTCAAAAGAGACAAGATAAATTTGTTTTTCCATCGTGACTTGTAAGAACTCACTGTAAGGAATCCGATGTTCATTTGAATTTATAATTTTACTTTTTAAATTTAATTAAGTCGCTTTTTTGTTTCAAGGTTTTAAGGTATTAATTAAACTACTTAATGAACGAAATAAATAAAAAGGAAGAGATGGTAACGTCAAGTTTTTCAAAGCTCCTGAACATTTTCGTGCTAACTATGACATTAGACTAATTTTGTCAACGAAAATTTCCTTCTCCCATGTCTTTTGAAAGTTTGAACGAAACAAATTAGGAAGCGATATCAAAAGCACGCAATGTACATTTAAGTGACCGAAATATGTAAAATTATAGGACGTATGTAAATTTCAAGCTATACACAGAAAGCTGCAGTTACACTCGCTGCACTCACGGTACAGTGCTTAGTGGTTTCATTTTGTAAGACCGGAGGAATTTAATTTCACATTATTAAGTCCAATGCAATCTGGAAAAACGAAGCTAAAGGGACTAAGTGAAAAATTTTTAATGTATGAAAATATTTTGCAGGATATGATATGATTGCAAATTCAATTTTACGTGACTTTCAAGCTTTACAATCGACTGGCAAAAGTTTCTTCGTTTTTAATTTGATGAGCCAAATTTTGTACTTCAAAAGTAAGAGGCGTTTTGTTTAAAAAAATTTGATGCTAAAGATGGTAATAACCGGAAGAAACGTGGAGACATAATAACAATAGTAGTAGTAATAGTAAAGGTAGAAGGTGGCAGTAGTAGAGTCATGTGGATGCTGGATATATCCCCCGGGTGAATCGATGGAGCACCCCTTTGCCTGCCCTCCCCTTAATCGTTCAGCCCACATCGAAATACCTTCCCGCTTCACCCTTTTGCCTTGCTTCTAGGGAATCTTTAGTCGCTTTTTTCTTTTGCCCTTAGTCCAAGCTTTTCTTACATCTTTTCGTCTATTTGTCATCCATAATTGACTTCAGTGTCTATAATTTCACATCCTTGTATAACGATTTCAAAGTGCACCAGCCTTGGCAACTTGTTATCCTTCCAATTCAAATTCAGAACCTTTAAAATAATGAACAATTTATATTTCTCATGAATACTATCATCAGTTGATGATAAACATGATTGATAAATAATGATAGGTTTTCTTATGTTCGTCACATTTTTTATGATAAAAAATAAAGGACCTTTAATTGCAAAAAAAGAAATATAAAAATGAGACGAGGATGAGTTTCGGACACAGTTTTTCATTATTTTTCTTTGATTCTACTCATGAAAGTAGTTCTTCCCACCAATCGAACAAATTTAAAAGGTTTGCGAATCAATGGCGACCGAGTTATAAAGTCAATTTTGCCGGAGTGCCTTGGATTATCGAGAACGTCTTGCCGCGCTAGGAACTTGTTGTTCCGAAGGACAACTGACGGTGCAAAGGACTGCGTGCAATTCGTCGCGAGATAATGGTCATCGCGCGCACCAACTTCTCAATAATATCAACTTTATTAAGTTTTGAAAAGGTCCAACCGTTATGTCCATGTTTGTTCAAGTGGAAATTACTTGAGATGATTATTATATCGGAAAACCCAAAAGGTGATAATTTATTTTGTTATAGCATTTAAATGTATATAAAATATAAAACGTAGATGAGAAATTTAAATTCTCTAGTGTAAATTTTCAAGTGGAAGGTATAAAGTGAAATATGTATAGAATGTAAAATGTACGGCGTGTCAGAAGAAGAAAAAAAAAAAAGGCTGACATAAGTACGTTCGTTATCTAGTCAGTCTTCATCCGTGAAATTTTTCTGCGGAACATTTTTAATTGTGGAAGTAAAAAAGAAAGAAAAATTGTTGAATTGTGTCGGTATTGTACAGAGCTTTGGAGTAAGGGTCACCGCAAGATAGGGGTACAGGTGTGTGAAAAACGTGTACATAATCCAGCAAATTACACACGTAGTGCATTCAGCCCAATTTTGCCTTGGGAAATGCGAAAACAAAACTTTTGATTTTTTGCAATGTCAGAGTAATGAATTACACCCAAACTGTTTTGCTGCAGAAACTGCACTTTTGAACCTAAGCCCTTTTTATCTCATTTCTGTAACATCTCATTTAAAAGCGAACATAAATTGCCACGTCAATGTCTTTTGAGCTCTTGCTTTCTATCCTACTTTCAAATTTAATTCCACCCGCATTTCAAGATCCTTTGTCGTTACGCTTGAAACTTTTATTAAAAAAGTTGCGAGGCAATGTTTATCTCTGTTTCACGCCCATGATAATTCATATTTTGCGTCATGCAAATAATATATTATCGATTCGATTTCCATTTGTTTTTCATATCAGTTTTGATAACAAGACTTGGCAAATGATTAATGACATTATTCCCTGTTTCAGAAAGCTTGTCAAGTTGAATGATGAATCCAGAATCGATTAAACAATTGTTTTGATTTGATCCTTAACAATTTCGTGGTTTCAAGTGGAGAGCAAATCTTGACTGGTTCTCTTGTGTGGAAACGTATAAAATAGACTAAGTGCATTAGTTGTAGAAAATCCTAAATTCGTAACTTGGAAATAAGACTAAGTGTGGTACGCGAACTTGTCTTGGGTCTGATTATAGCTTGTCAAACAATTTGAGGAAGTCTGCAAGTCGGAGGCGTAGCTCAGCAGAACTATTTGAAGACATTCAGATGCTACTCCAAAACTGAGCTCTGAACTATCTGAGCACAGACAAATGTTCTCCACTAAAATGGAGCACTTGTTACGGTCATATCAGGTGTTTATATATTAATCAGGTGCTATGCGGACAGAATTCAGAAACCATATGAACTATTGGAATTTCTCAAGTTTTTTTATTTAATTTATCATTTTGAAATTAATTTAAGATAAATTTTGCAGGGTCCCGACATCATCTCTGATGAACCTCAAGAAGAAAGAAAAAAGGTTACAAAGTTGAAATCCTTGACACACTCATATCTGCTTTTGCTCAGTTTGGGCGTGGACAAAAATTCAACTGCCTTCAGTGCTGGCGTGTAACCCATGTCAATGCATTCTCTCAGGACTCTCATCATCACGTCTTCAATGCACTCTATACTCTAGACGTTGGGAGCTGGGACGAATATAAAGCTGCCTCTAAAGCTTCATAGAGGTTGAAAGAGTCCGTCCAGGTCAGTCTCTAGTTAGTAATTTAATTCTCCAGAAGACATTGCCACTCTTGTAATTGAAGAACCATTATGTGGACACCAGTTTGATAATCATCTTCTATAGTTTTCAAATTAACAGCAAATTAAATTAACGAATTGAAATAAATTAGCCAAATTATCATCATCCAAATATTCGTTTAGTAATTTATATAAGACGGGAATTTAATGGCTTTTCAAAATAGAATTTTATTTTTATATTGTCAGATATGTTAATGAATGGAGGGGACGAAATTTTATATTTAGAGTAGAAGTGAAGGTGAAATTGAAATGATTCTATAAAAATTGAATACGCTCAAATTTTAATCAATTCGAACTTCGGGCAATGAAACTATATATCCGAACCAAGTTTGCCAGTCATCAGGACTTCTCTGACAATGCATTCGATTACAATCCAACCCAAACGCTTCGAATAATAACTTCTATATCCAAGCAATGAGTTCTGTCTTTCTCTTTCAATTCCCCCAATAATCACAATTCACAATTTTTTTTAATTACAATCTTGCCCCAGTTTTCTAGGGCTTTTATATTTTCCGCAGCGCAAACCAGATGTTTTAGATCGGGTCGTCGCATGAACTCATCCCTCCTGCCGTCTATTATGCCACTTCAACGACGCAAACCTAAATCACTTTGAGCCGAGCTCACGACGTCCCGTGAATTATTGTGAATTACTGCTGGCGCAGCTTGAGTATTCGAACACGCGAGTCTGCCAAAGCTTTAATCATGAAACTGCCGGTTCATCAATTGCAGCCACGATTTCCTTCTTTGGATTAAAAAAAAATAAAAAAAAAATAATAATGAAGTGGAAAAAGAATGAATGAAAATAAAGCCCCAACTTATTTGTCGTCGATGAACCTTTTTTATAATACGTTTATGTGTGCCGTTTGTGTGTCGTAGTACGCGAACATCAGAATCCGGAACTTTGCGATCGATGTGCATCTTGGGTGTGAGTCCGCACGCTCACCAAGATTCGATAAATTGTAAGGAAAGATAATGACGAGTGATTGTATCGGAAAAAAATGGCCGGGGCATGCAGTTCCATTTTTCAAGTGGAAGGAGAACATTATTTGATAGAACGCCAGTTGTCGCGAATTATTTCCAAAGTAAGTCTTTCAGAAAGAATGTCGCAAATTTTAATTTCGTCTCGGATTTTATGGATGGAATCTGAATAATATTGTAGAAAGTTATTGTTCCATCCGTTTTCATGTTTCACTTATCTTATTCGAAATCGTGCGAGGAAATAATGACGAAGAAATAATTGACTCGTTGGAAATGTCTTTTACGAACAGGAAAAAGGGATCTTGCAATTGTAAGAGCACAATTTGTCTCAACATTGTTACTATAAAAATAACTACTATTTTAGAATGGCTATATACGTTTGATACAATTTCTTTTAACCCAACAAAACAAATCTGTGACAATTTTTTTCGTTTTACGTCGCAGTATGAGATAATTTGACAATTAATTTCAAAGTTTATTTCGAATTCAAGAGTTTCAGCTCGAATTGACTAAGTTTTCTGTATGCCTCACGTACTTTTGACCATCAGTTTTTGAGTGCGAAAAATTTATAACGCGATTCACCGTACGACGTGACTTAAATTTCGGAAAACAATTTTGAAACTACGAATTTTAAAGTTGGGCAAGTTCGAAAACTACTCTTCCAAATTTGCAAGGTCCAGTTTTAATCAGCACAACTGTTTTATATCTTCGACAGTGGAAAAAAAATTGTGCGAAAAAAAGAAAGAAGGATATTAATTTTCGATCTCAATTAGAAAACAGTAATAAAATTTATCTGAAAAGTTTCGATGAGAAATTAATTGTAGCAAGTTAGTGGAAAACTTTTTGACATACTCGAAGCGCACTTTTCAACGCCGAACTCGCAAAGTAATACTCACAAATCGAACGGGACTTGAAATTTTCACATGAGAGTTTTTTTGGAATCGAACTCATATCAATATTTGAAAGGCTCTCAGCTTAAAAATGCTTTCAACTTTTTTGCCCAGTTTCATGTGTCTTTATTAGCCAATCGTTCTCAGTGCAATAATGCGTCGCGAAAAATTGGTAGCAATCTTTGTTCGTGGCATCGGTCTCCGGGCATAATTCAGAGTATTTGTTGTATTTCCATCGTTGGAATAACAAAGGCGAGGGAGACGCGAATAAGCTTCCGGCTACGGCGTATTTCCAATAAACGTCCGGATCCCTCATTAGTATCAGTGTAATAACGCAATAAACTCATGAAGCAATGCTTCGAATCGAACTCATAATGTGATGAACTTTTTCAACACCCGCTCGCTAAAATCGCATTGATCATTATGCCGAGTCGTCGA
The DNA here is from genome assembly GCA_025266255.1 of Trissolcus basalis. NCBI lineage: Eukaryota > Metazoa > Arthropoda > Insecta > Hymenoptera > Scelionidae > Trissolcus > Trissolcus basalis. Next base: position 6,281 of record JAAMPD010002746.1, read on the forward strand.
ACGTTTTACGTGTCAATTTTCTGCTGTTTATATAACGCACAAATTATATCTCAGAAGTCGTTGTAACATTCGATTGATTGTTACCATCAAATCGAGACCCACATGCACTCTCTATAATATTCTTTTACTCTAACAACACAAAACAATACGTCCAGTTTATTAGTAATTAAAAGAACTTTCTCTTTTTTGTCCACTTGAAAAATGACCATTTTCTAAAAGTGGTTTTTGAAACTGAAAAAGTAGAAAATGAAAAACAAACATTTTTATTCATCGATCAAAATATTTTCCATTCTATATATATGTATATAAACACTTTACAAAATTATTTGCTCGACTACTGAAAAACCAATGACATTTTGATGCGTGATAATGTTTTTCATTTTTAATATCTGCTTTTCATTTTTCACTGTACAAGCAACGGTCTGACAAAAGTTTGAACGAGTATCAATTAGTAATTTATCGTTGAAACCAAGTTTGAAAGTCGTTTATTCTTTAGTCGAAAAAAATTCAGAATGAAAAGTTATCTGCTATAAAATGTCAAAAAAATGTTTCTTTTAACAATATATTTCTAAAACCCTTTTTTTTCATATAATAAAATAAACATTTTTTATTGAAGGTTTATGACGGATTTTGGAGAAAGAAGTTCAACGGAGATTTACAGTGGAAATAACCAGTAGAGATGCATCATGACAAAAAAAGGCTAACGTTTAAAAATGGTCTCCATTTCTTCTGGTTTTGGTAAGTTTATTTCTGATGAATGGTGCAAACCTTTTTAGTTTTTTAAAACTGGTCAAAGGTAAACACATAAAATCAATAATCAAATCGAGCGACAATAAGTAATAAACGATCAATTTAATTTCTAAAACAATTAATTTGTTCAATTTGCTTTGGGTAAAAACGTGCCAGCAAAATAAACCACTGAATGAATGGGTATAACAAAATTATCATGCCATTGAGCGTTTTAATAAAATTAGCATCCATCATGGCATATCAATTATCGATAATTGAGATAAGAACGAGATGTATGATTTTATGACCGTTCATGTGTGAATCTCGTATATTTGCTACAGTTAATCATCATGAGTGGATTTGCACTGATTATTCACGTCAAATTCTTTATCTTCCAAACATCAAAGTGCTACGATGATATAAAAAATATATACTCTGAAAGCTCTGTTTACATTTTTTCATCGGACTTTTTTTTGTTTTGCGTTTGTATATAACTGAATACGTACATTTATGTGCTAAAATTAATTCTTTTTGAAAGGTCATCCAGTTAATGATATTATGAGATACAAAATTAATTTGACATACAAATTAAAAAAGACACGGTCAAAGTTGAAGAGGTAAATTTAATATTTGGGAATGGCTCGAGTGTCTCGGCACTATTCTTTTACTCGAATTTTCTAACGAATAAGCAATAAAGGAACTTCGGCAGTGTTTGTAGAAAAAAGCAACTATATTTATGACGTTTCGAAGTTTCGAGAGTGACACAAGTTGAACATCGCGAGTCGTAATGCCCGAGTTTCTAATAAATACAGACTCGGTGGCAAAAAGAAGACAAAAATTGTACCCAGTAAAATTTCAACTCAAACTTCAAATTACTTCGGAGAGCGCCAATATTTATTGAGAAGTTTAGAATACGTATCAAGCTTTATTTTCAATGGCTTTGGCACAAATCACATTAAATTAAGGAAGTTTTGCAATATCATCACTATAACGTTCAACTTTGATGAATGGACAAAAGAGCCTTCGGGAATTATACGACGCCATAATCCAATTTGTTCTCTGAAACCCGTGACCATTTTCTATTTTACTATCCTGCTTTGTTTTTTACTACCGATCTTTTTCTCCTACGACCGCTTCGACCAGACGCAAACTAAATATTTATTTCTGAGAAAATAGTCAGGTTAGATTTTGGGATAAAATTTACCACCGAGTTCACCACATTTATTTATTAATTAAAATTCTCTATCTCTGATATGTATACCAACAAATTTTACGAAATCAAGTTAAACAAGTTATTTTGATAACAAAAATAAACAGCACAACAATTGAAAACTAGTTTTTCATTGTTGTTGCAGAAACGTATTCGATAATGTAAATTGAATTTGAAAAAAATTATCAAAAAAATTATTTAGAAATACAATGCCATTGCGGAGTTTCTCGAGTGCGGATGAATCGATTTTAGAAAATGATCACCATGCAGCCGGGTTTTGAAAGCTCGATTTTGCTAGTTCAGTCTCATTATTTTGCAGCGATAAATTGCAAAAACTCGGTAAATTATGCAGCGGAAAACCTATCCCCGAGGAAATTAACATCCAAGCATATTCTGAGTTGCGAAACTTAACAACACCTGACCGAAAACTCACTGTCAAAAATATGTTCGAAATAAAAAGGAAAATAAAGTTCATAAAATGGTAATAAACAATTTCAAAATTTCAATGATGTAGCTTGAACCAAAATCTGGTATTCAAAATTTCACGTCCATTGTTTTTCAACAAAAATAATGCAATTTTCTCACTCTGTATAAAAGAGATTTTTTATAGAGATTTATTCAAGTATAATTTGATATCCAACGCAAGTCGATTGAGCTGTAACATTTGTAATAGATTGAACTCGACCGGCACCATCTTTTATACCGAAAATGTTTAGATTACAATTTTTTTTCATCTCGGCGCTCTTATTACGTCAAGTTTTTTAAACTCTAATTCACAACCCAAGCTTGAACGCTCGAACTTCTTAAGCTGTAATTAAATTCTTAGATTCTTCATTACAATATTTTTGGACATAAACAACAAAGTATTAAAGTGTATTTCAACATTAGAGAAAGGTGTTCCAGGTATTGATTTTAGTACCATTAGCTGATATAGATGATTCCATAACTTTACTGATTAGCGTAGGTAGGATAAATTCTACGAAAACCCTATAAAATATCATTTTATGAAAAGTACGTTTTTCTTACCCATGTTTCAGATTAGGATAAGATATTGTGGTTGTAATAAACTAATTATTCTGAATGTTACATGCCGTTACTGTACATTGTGAATTAGTGAAAATTTGGCATGCAATTAAAACTCCTGTAACTGTTTGTGTTAATTTCAAATGTTATATGTTCTTATTCAGTAATTCTCGAAACCTCGACAGGAAATAGCTTATTCTAACAAAGTGTTAACAAACATGTTAATATTAATCGTATGCGGTGTGGATCAATATTAAATTGCGGTAGACTTAGCATGTGGTTGATAGTATTAAGAGAATTTGTCAGATACTATTCAACCAATAGGCAAATACAAAAATATATCTAAAATTTGATATAGACTACGATTCACTCACAAAATCTTGGAAACTGAAAAATATTAATAGTCATTTTCAAGAACTAAGTTGAAAATGGATTTTCATCTTTGAATGTCTATCTTAACATTTACTTAACTGATCAAGTTGTCTTGAAAAAAAAAATTTACTTTACATTGACAAAGTCATAAGACTGTAGAAACTGAAATGTTTAAAATATATCTCTTGTGTAATTCAGTATAATGTAATCTTAATTTGTATTTTTCTAATGAATAACATTCTAAAAAGTGTATTAATAGATTAGGCTATTTTTGTTTATAGCCTTAATTCTCAATATATTGTGACATTTTTCAGGGTTGGATTTCGTACGAGGAAAACTGGTAGAGTCCAGTGGGATGAGACCCATGAGGGACACATAGGAACACAAAGAGATGTAATACAACTACATCGATGGACGAGGTTTAAATCGTTGGCTTTATTGGTAAGTTACATGACTAATTTATCGATACCTACATCATTATTGTATTTACAGAATGCCAATTTAATTTTTTTCGAATATTTTTACTTTGGAATGTCAAAATTGTAAACTCAATTACGTATTCACTGAGTCAATTATTTATTAATACAAATTAACAAAATATCAGGGTGTTGAAAGAAAATGAACTTTCGGAGCATTGGAAAAATGTCGAGCACGGCGAAACGAAATGACGACGCGTGCAAAAAGCTCAGACTAATACACGTTACAATAGGAACATGCTTATTATGAATTTCAAAAAACTCTCGATCGATTTCGAAAATTCATAACAAGATCGATAAGATGTGGTCCAATCAAAACTTAATCCCCAGTAATATTTTGCCAAACATGCCTAAAATTATTGAAATTAGGGTTATAGGTTACTAAAAACCAAACAGAAAAATGAAAAACATTTGACAGTGTGATATTTCAAGCATTAAATAAATTACGATCAATGTGAGTTTCGTGCCTGAATTATTGTTTTGATGAAAAATCATGGAAAGTTTCATTCTGGAGGATTGAACATTCAGATGCAGACTGATATTTTGTAAAAAAAAATGTACATGTCAATGACGCAAGATGGAAATTGTCAACTGCAAAATAACTGGAAATCGATGAACATTCGATAAACAAGTTTGACGCTGCCTTAAAAATGTCTAATAATAAAACGAAAAAACTGAAAAAAGCTGTGGTGACACAAGAGCAATTGATCATCCGTACCGCAATGCTAAAAACGTGTCAGCCGACTTTTTTAAGAGGTTAGTTGAATTTGTGAGCAAATTTTCCATTGATACTCAAGTTGAAATTTTGATTTTTAACAACCTCAATTATTATGAAAAAAAAGATGATTTGCTGTTAAAATAATTATCGTAATGTAAAATTTTGTGTTTATCTCAAAATGCTTATTTTTGTTTTGCTCAAGTTTTGGAAAATTTTCAACAATTTTCAATCCAGAAATACTTTCGTTACTTTTCTCGATAGGAAATTCAGCTATATAGAAGGTATATAGGAAATTGTTTATTACTTTTTGGTTTTTGAATAGAATTTTATAATGTGTTTCACACAATACAAAGTCACATCAAAGTTTATGGATTTCGGAATCGAAAGTTGAAATACTTTGAAAAATATAGGCAACTGTGAAAATATACAATATGCGGAAAACGCTGAGTGGTTCAGTTGCTTTTTAGTTATAAAAACAATTTTCCATGAAATGGTATTGTTTGTTTCGCATTGATAAAACTGTTTTTGAATACGAGATAGGCTACTCCAGTTCCGGCTCTCGATCATATATCAAAAATTGTACTTCCGGAGTACAAATTAGATTTTTGCGCAGTTAACGATTTATTGATGAAAAACGTGAAATAAAGCTGAATATTGTGTTACGCAATATTCAAACAAAAGAATTGCAAATTCTTTGATACAAATCGACAAGTGTACATTAAAATAACAAGGGTTTATGATTAACATGTTTCTATACTATTTTAAAAACAAATGGAAAAGTCTCATAAAGTAAATGAAAAACGCTCCATAGTACTACTGCGTTCATATATTACTATGGTCTTTTGTGAACTGTGCAAAAAAGAGTATAATCTAATTATACTATAATAATTCATTTATGTTGCTATTGGAAAACGATTAAAATTATTATATCATGTTACTCAGCTCATTATTTATAATCGAGTATAAAGGAGATTTAACTTTCATCTTCCATAATTTTCATTTGGCATGTCAAGTAAAACGATACCTCTAGTGAAAAATATATTTTCTGTTCGATTTAATATTGCCTGAATGAGGTCCATGAAAGTTTCCAAAACAACAACAAAAAATGAAGTTTTCTCTTAATCAGTTGTCATATATATTTGAAAGCTGTAAGGCAAAATTCTGGACATTCTCTTTTTTAAATGAACAGCAGCATAGTCAAATTAAAATGTAACTTACAAAACATTTGAGATGGTGTAGAATGTTTGCACCTCACGTATACTCTTCAAAGTCGTAGAAACTAGCGAGGGTTGCAATCATTTGGTAATGTTGACTGAAGTTGGTACGTGCCATGCAAGAGCAACTGAAAACAAAAAAATATCGGTTAAGTTCGAAGCTAAGACAGGCTGTAAACAAAGTTGTTTGTATGGCAAAGGTGTTAATGCTTGTTTAAATCAATACTATACACTGAGACGATATTTTTATTGTAACTTAAACATAGTAAATATTACTATTTGTGTTGTTCTCATTACAATAGGAAAAAAACTTTTTCTGGATAGATTCGTTTTCAAATATTAAGTCAGACGTGAATTTCTGTACAAATATGTTTGTATCACAAATATGTATGTGGGACATAAATGATTCGCCTTACATATATATGTTGATTTTCAGACTCGCACAAGCTTGCACAAAATATGTTATCCATGCGATTAACCAATTACTGTGAAACGCTGATTATGATCTGATTGTCGACTCAATAATCTCCTATATCAAAAGCAGTAATGTATAATGATTCTATGAACTTAATAGCTCAACATAGCTCAGAACATTTCGACGACCTGAACGAAGACTAACTGCTGCTTGAAATCATGTATAAAATGTTTTGGTTTTTGTCTATGGTGTCTATTTATAGTATCTTCACCATAAATCCTGTAATTGGTCGATAGACGATTGTATTTTTCTGAATGAATAAAAAATTAATACTCTGCTGGTTTTGGTTGAAGGCAGTAATAAAAATGAACATATATGAGTGTGACATGCAACATCAAATGTTCAGTATATTCACTATTGTCTTTTATCTATACTTTTTTTTTCTGGAACTTAGTTCAATACCGGTACAGTTAATTTATGTGAATATAAGGAAATTTAAAAAATAGGAAAAGTCGCGAATACTCCATGTGCATCACGATCATCTTAGTCTTAGGTGCAACTAAGTTTGAAATAACAAGTCCAATTTATGTCAAAGTTCCAAAGCTATAAATGACTTAGTTGGTACCCAGGCAGAAACAGCCAACGTTTGGACGACTTTACAATTGTTCCAACGTTGGGCCAACGTCAATGAACGTCGTTGGGAGACTACGTTGAACCAACGTCGGATTGTTTGTATATACAAGGTTGG
>JAAMPD010002747.1:0-13184 GCA_025266255.1 Trissolcus basalis
ACGTTTTTCAATTTTCATTTTCCCGTCCCTGCAGGCCGAATTCCGCATTGAGTTAATTAATTAACTTTTTTTTTGTTCGCACGCTCTCTACTCGATACTCTTCAATGGTATAATCAATTTGATAGCACTGCGGAATGAGAATATCGACTTTTTTTTTGTACATCACTGTTGATACTTGCCACCAAATGGACCCCCCCCCCTTTCAGCTTTTATCAATTTCGTTTCATTTGAGTCAATAATCTCGTGATGAATTTTTCATTAATAAATCATCCTCCCAATCGGTCCCAATTTTTTAATGCGTTTTTCCTCTCGGACAACTGTTTTTAGAAAGAAACGATCCGCGATGCCTCTCGCGATTTGTCACATCGCCGTCGGGTTCAACTGGGTTAAGCGTTCACCTAAATCACAAAGCAGTAATTTCAAAGCGGTGATTTCTCGCGCGTATAGGCCAGAGAGCGGAAGAGGAGGGGGGGGCACAGAACTTGTAGACGCCCGACGCGTAATATTCCCAAGCGATATCATCTCGGATTTAATGTGATGAACAATGTTGTCCAGATGCTAACGATGACGCCATTATCGCTGGTAAAACGCGATCCCGCCGAATTTCCGTTTTACAATGGCAACTGTTTGCCTGCGAGAGGATTATTAATGCGCCACTTGGGTTTGAAAAAGTAGTTTAATAACTATAACTTTCATTGCTATCCTGTGGGGGTGGACAAAAAAAGTGTCCAATTTTTGTAGCAAACACATAAGTCACGGACGGAATCTTACGTTCCAGTTTCGCGCAGGAGAGCGCTGTTTACGTTTTATATCAACGTTTTGTCGCTGGGTACACTGTTGTTTTTTCTGCAGTCGTTATAATTTTATCTCGGTTTTTCACAAAGGTAATTGGGGCAAGCGGCGCAGACAATAATTATTGATAACGCACACAGACCAATTGTGAGTCAAATAAGCCAATCGTCATGCAACGCGATGTCACTTTGTTGACGGCCAATTCGCGAACGAATCAATGAGAAATTCATTGGTATGTGTCTTGTAATCGATGAGTTGTTGATTGCAAACAATTGTTATTTCGATCGTACGTATTTTGCTGTATACAAATTCGGGCGACATTTGATTTGCGAATATTTTTTTTCCCTACTCCCGAGAGTCGCGCGGACAAATCAAAATGTACAAAATGGAAAACAGGACGCGATGATTATGCCAACTTTTTCGGTGCAAATGCGCATCAACGTTTTTCTCTCTGCGGCTTTTTTTCCACCAGCGATCCCATGAATGATCAACAAATTTCTTTGCAAAATTAACGTCAATGAATAATTCATCGTTACAGAAAAATAGTCGTAATAACGGTTTAATATTAATGAGCTATTGTGTGGCAATCCTTCTTATTACTTTAGACGATAATGTGATGTTTTTTTTCTTCTTCGGAACACCAATGGAAGAAATGTATTCATGAAGAGTTTGCACAGTCGAGTGCAATTAATAGCAAAGAGAGAGAGAGAGAGAAAGAAAGTGAGGGAGTTTAAACGAATTCCGCCGATGGTGTTTGTGTACGCGAGAGGTGTGAATTATTAAAAGTGGTTATCGACTTTTTCGGTAAAACGAGGGTTACACATCGATTTTACCATTGCGATTTACTCCGGCGCGGATAAATCGTTTTGCCAAACGCGTCATTATTGGCTACAAGGAACAAAACAAAAAAGTTGCCGGTACGCACTTGGAAACAAAAGCGAACGATTGAACGAACAAAAAAAGGAAACAAAATTTAACGCCCCGCCGTTTAAGCTGAATGCATTTTTAATGTCAGTTTTATACCTCGTCATTCTTGCGACAAGTGCGCGCCATTGTTAATCTCTTAATCGAGTAACTTTTTATGTAATTTCGACTCCGGGCTGAAATAATACGACAATTTCATTTTTCATCTGTTCACATACACGAAAATGAAGGGAAGTAATAACCAGACTTTGCATAAAAACAAAATGTAAACTGAAACTGAGCAGTAGAAAATACAAAAAAACGAAGCACTGAACAAATATTGTTGAAACCAGAAGAGTGCACATCGTCAGCAAAAATCTCATTCCGTATCCACTTGTTACGCCGCCAGATGAATTAGATTTATTTCGTCGCGTAACAAAAAGTATGATTACAAGCTATAATTTTTGGACCTCCATTTTGAACATTACGTATCCACAACACGAATATTCAAAACGTATCACCGCAAATGTGTGCGAACTTATATAATAATACGACCTGTTCAGCGGAATAAATGGCGCATTTATTTGACAATCACATGAGGCTTACACTGCCCGTTCGGGAGTGACCCGTATAATGCACTAATCAAGCCCCATTTAACCAAAGTATCCCATGTTGAGCGTTACAAAATAAATTGACGATATTAATTGCCAGAGAAACAGCCGTATTGGGCGCACGATTTTCCAATCTCAATTTCTCATGGTTTTGAATTTAATTCCCACCCCCCTCTTTTCCCTAACCAAACATATTTTCCACGAAACCTTATCTGAACAGTGAAAAATTGGACGATATAAATTTTGACACGAAAAACGAGGTTTTGATTCGTTTTAATATTGGAGGAAAACAAATGAAACCCAATCAACTAAAAGTTTCCGACTTTCTTTGTTTCAACCGTAGGAAAAAAAAACAGTTCGTAACAAAAAGTTTGTAACAGACGTGCGGCTAATCATGGTATTTTTTTCAGACTCATTGAACAGAAAAAAAACGACCGAATCGGACTGAACTATAACGTTTGATTTTTTCCGTAGCAATGCAATTAAAAGACACAATAACATACGGAAATAAAACTGTGACACCTTTTTTCATACATTGTTCATCTGATAGCGAACCAAACAGAATGGCGACAAACTATAGCGCGCACTCTCAGGGAAAAACAGTACGTTCCGGGTGTATGACGCTTTGTAAGCGCATAATATCGTCACAGGCACATATTATGTTTTCCTTTCTTGACAAAGATGCAGCTATCGCGCAACAAAACGTTCAATCGAACGTGCAAATGCTCCTTTGAATGTCAACGTCTTTATGCTTTCACAGTCAGGAACGTCAATTTTTCGGGCGATTGTGAAAAAATGGCAAAACAACATGAAAAAACAAAACAAAGCTTCGGTTCATTCCGACAGTGCCAAGTACCGATCGGTACTTTTACAAACTCGCACATACCGATCTCGTGACGCCTTTCTACGTAAGGAAATGCAATCTAACATGAGCTTTTTACTCGGAAAAGAGTTCGAAACTCCTAAGAATTCTCGTCAAACGTTCGGATATATCCTTTATAGCAGCACTCGTATTTGGAGTTGAGAATTGCATGCCAATTTTCGGTCGTGAACCTCTCTCTCAAAATTGAAATACCGATGTCATTTTAGGCAAGATGTGCCGCATGTCTGAATGCGCGCACTGCGAAATGCTTATATATCTTAAGCCCGCTTCTGGCTCCCATTGTCAAGACATTGAAACGCGCTTGGTTTCACTTTGTAACGCACGTTTACCGCCTTGAGAGCGATGTATTTACATGGCAAACTCTGCGATTAAACCCCTATCAAAATATGTGTTTTCAGCCTAGATTGCTAAGTCGATTTGTTATTGTCAGAGACAACAGCGAACACATTAACCGACTTCAAGTCGTCGGACCGAGATGAAAAACGAAAGCCATTATTCTGTACATCCTTTGGAGTTTGATGGAAGCGTTACATTTTTTTATGAACAAAAGAAAAATAAAGAAAACGGATTGAGAAAAGAAAAAGTATGAATTCATACATTTCTATCTTGAGTTTGCCAAGTGCGATTTTAGAGGATAAATTGAATAACCGATCAATTCAATCTTCCACAAACAATTTTCAGTTTAATCAGATTGTTCAAAGTCTAATCATCACTTAAACTCAAAGTTTGATCAAACGTTAATGAAGCATTCATCATCCGATTCATAAGAGTCGAATGAATTTACGAATCCACTATTACCGTTTTGATTGCAGCCATGAAATGTTATTTGTTTTTCTCCAAAAGCTTCTAATACGAATCTTCTATTTTATTTTATATAAAAAAAAGTTATTTTTCCATCAAACTTCGTAAACTGAATATTATATTTGCTTTACAATTAACTCAATTCCAACAATAATGTTCAACCCACATTATTAACGTGATTAAAGTTGCTCAACACTTTCAATCGACGCAAACTATATACTGATACTGACGAAATTACATTGTTGCAAATTAACCCTCTCCTACTGTTCTAAACGCAAATGACAAAATGTCGCAAAATTTGCATAAACAGTTCATTGTTCTTTTTCTTTACTCAGGCGCAAATTATATGCATGCTATATTTGTTCACCCGATCTGTATACAATATAAATGCACTCTAACAATTGACTAAAGTTTAATTGTTACAAGCTGATAAATGACGAAGAATTTCCGAGATATATTAATTAAATAAAAAATATCACTTCAATAAAAATGAAAAATTAACTTTTACATTGCGATTTCTGCTGCTGTCATGTTTTCTGAAATAATTTTCACAAATAATTTCTGAAGAAAACTATAGAATGTATACATTTTTTTATATGTAGAAGATATTTAGACATGTGTTACATTTATACTCCAACAAAAAAATTAGAGATGACAATAAATACACTTGCATATAAACACATTAGTTTTTATATATTCCATATGTACATTGTCATATATGGACATATTGCTCTACAGGGATAAAAATATATGTGTACATATATTTTAATTTTCTATTTTCCATATAAATATAATATATATATTTTTTATATAATTCATATTTATTTTGTATTATAATTATATAATTTATTACCACTTTCTTAATCATGCATTTGTAAATGACTTATGTATGTAGAGTATACACGGATATATTTTAAATATTAAAAAAATATATACGTAAAATATATTGTGAATTATAGTTTTGTCCATGTGGGGCATTATATATTTATCAATATTCATCAATATCAAAGCTATTTATTCTAATTTTATGTCCTATATGTCATATATATGGAACAGCAGATGTGTATACACTCAAATATAGGTTCAACATACAAGTGATATATGTATGCTCCAAATGTTCTTTTTTGACAGGGTATGTGACATATCTTTCACCTGCGCCTAATGTTTATCTTTTGCAAATCTGAGAATGTTTAACATTAAATCCGTCTTGCAATTGCAGCTGTAATTAAGGCTGGCGGAAACGTTCAGGATGACTTAAATAAACAGAGCCTGCACGCACAAACGTAATTACAATATTAATTTCAAGTTAACGACTGATAACGACTAATGGAATTTATTCATGTATTACTGTATTACGAAGTAATCGAGTCTAATACACGGTGGACATGTTTGCCCAGAGCGTTTTGGATAATATACTGAGCACCCGAACGGGCTGTGTGTGTCATGGAAATTCCGCTAGCAACGTTAATCACAAACTCCGAGCAGTGAAGTAGTAAAGTTGTTACAGGAGCAGAAATTAGCAAATCAGTCAAGACAACAATACAGTTGACTTACTTATAAGAACGAGTATACACAAATAATCATTTCGCGTTTTTTTATTGTCGCCGTTGCTATTCAAGTCTGAGATTTTCTCCCTGAGCCAGTTTTCTATTTAAGGAAGAACATATCGGATGTTTAATCTACGTCTTGGTACCTACTCGAATCACAGTGGAAATTGTATGAACATCACTTGCATGTACGACTTGAATTTTTTCCTGAACTCTCAGCACCTTTCTTCGATCGTAATCAGATGACGTAAAAGTCACCGAATAGTTTTTTTTGTACATTCTAAAATAGAAAACATTTTCTCCCGAGGCAAAAAAATTAAGTAGAAATATGTGTTTGGCATCGTGAGAACTCGAAAACAAAATCATTTCAACTCGACGGACTTATGTTCGAAATTTACAGGAGAAAATTTCTGACTGATTTAATGCGCTATTTTCTATGCATACCTTAATCGAATCATTGTTTTTCGTAATTTCTTCCAGCTCGTTTATTCAGCTTATTTCGTTCTTCCGGTTGAAGCGCTTTGAAGAATTTTTTAACTGCATTTGGAACTCGACGGTTTGCCTCTCGTTCCGGCGTTTCCTCCGTACATCTCTCTTCTCGCAAACTTGTCATTCAATGCAAAAGAGGCGGAATCAGACGTATTTTTTTACATTTCATTATACACAAGTTTGTTTCCACAGGGAATAGTTAAAAATGCTAATTCTCAAAATCGTTTTTTCCTCTCGAAAAAACAAACTTCGTTAGATTCTTCCACTTAAATTAGTATCTGCATTTGGTTCGAGAATTGCTTCTCATCTGTGGGATGTGAACTTGATAAAAAAAATTAATCCTGGTATAAAATTTATTCGAGCTAAATTATAAATCTGATCAGTAGACCACAGTATTATTAAGTTTTAGTAACCTTATTATATTTTTTAGTTTAAAAGTTATTTCCAATAATATGAAAAAAATTCTAAGCTATGTTTTCAGTAGCAAGTTTTCTGAATATTCATAATTTTAATGAAATTTATTGAAAAAAATTTATCGTTGTGTTCTGTGAAGAGGAAAGAATTTTTCGATAAATAGAAAACTGACAAGCTGTATTGCATATATCACACAATGTTTAGTTGCATTCTTCAAATTCGTTTTTCAATTTCCAAATTTTAACATAAAAAGAATGGATAAAGAAAAGTTGTTTTTAATCAGAGATAATATATGTGTTTAATTCGGATAATATGTCTTTGACTTTTAGCAATTACCAAGTGAGTGCTTTTTACATTTCAGAACTTCAGCAAATTTATTTTTTAAAAAATGTTTTTTCCGATAAAAATAATTTTGTTACACGAACTCAAATATTTATTGTAATAATGTAGTAACAATAAATTATTAAGTTAGCAAAAGAAAAATATCAACAACAAAATGAATTTTTTGCAATATTAACCTGCTAAAAAATCAAAAATAAAAAAAAAATCCTTCCTTGATAATTACCGAAGGTTACAGATATTTTATTAACATAACATATATAAAATAATAAAAATAATATTTAATAACACATAAAATAGTCCAGTCTGTCAGATCTAGTTAGATGATGTTTAATTAGCAAATTTAATTAAATTTGGTTAATAATTGAAAAACACGTGAATCAAAATTGATTATTACTAATTTTGATGAATACGAATGAATTCATTACAACAGTGGAATTACATAGGATTAAAATTTAGCTTTTATATATAGAACTACTGAACTAGAAAGAAAAAAATTATTTATTCTCGTAAAATATTAGCTGAGTGTTTTACAAATGGATTATAAAAAAGGCATGCACTCACAACAAAAATTAATGTCAACGTCGAAACAGCGGATACTGAGAGGAAAAGCATAGAAAAAGCCGCTTGATGCATCGAACGCTTTTGCTTATCATTAATCCGATAGCGAGCGTCAGTTCTTGATGCGCGGTCCGCGGCCTGCGGCGTTCCACGGAATTGAATCTCCCATTCAGCGATGGAGAATTTATCGCAAAGCGCCCGGCATGAATACAAAACCATTGCGATGAAAAAATTGGCCGCCCCGGCGTGTGTACGAGCGCGACTTGCAAGTCGCTCGTAATAAGTCGTCTTTATTCAACTCGCTCACTATTTGCCTGCAGCATCGTGAACGCGCCCATAGATGGCGCGAGCAAACTGAAATCTTGTTTCGTTGCAGCTTGTCGTCTTTGCTGTCAGCCACTCCTCCTTATTTGCTCCATAAATTTTCGCGGCCGATGCATCGATCGACAAATCTCCCCGCTTACACGTGGGAAAACGGCACGTCATCTCAGAATCCTATTGAAATAAACGTGCGAATATTTCAGCCGACGCAAAAATGTCTCGGCACAAATGATTCAGCTATTTCGCGCAATTTTTTTCTTCCCGCTTTTTTTTCTTTCTTTCCTTTTTTACACGTCGTTGTCGCGCTGTCAGGTATTTTTCAAAATACAATCTCGTATGCCAGGCGCGCGACTTTTTTTTTATCAAAAATCGCGGGCAGATGCTTGGTATTCATCGCGAAGCGGTGTCTTGTGTGTATTTTCTTGCAGAGTTATTGGATTGTTTGCCTTTAGTTTGACGTTTGATTGACGTGATCATATTGCTTAGTGAAGATTAAATGAAGAGCGATGGAATTTTTTTGTCAAGATTCGACAACTGCTCGCGTATTCATAACTCGCGAATAAGAAAAGTTTACCCCTTGTACGCCCGGCGCTTCTCCACTTTTTATTCAAAATTATTCGTGCTTGCAAATTTGAACGAAACAGCGCGAACAAATAAAAAAATGGATAATTAATTGAAAATTGCAATTGAAATTGAGTGTGTTGGTTTATCGCGGATAAATTCAAAAAGTTATAAATGCAATAGCAGCACTGTTGAGTGATTAATTATGCAATGATTAACGGCATAATTATAAAATTAATATTTCAGCTTAATTAAATGTTCAAAATTATTTGACAGAATAAATTGTACGCAAAATGTATTATAGAAACTTTGTATAATGTACGCTGCGGTAACAAAAGTGTAACATTCGAAGGATTATTGTTAAAAATGGCACCGGGATAAATAACGGTATTATACGGCCTGGTATATTCATCCAAGATCCCTTCGTGCTAACAAACACGCACCGGCAGTACGTAAACAAAGGCGAAACTTGTGCACCGACTTGTAATATCCAAAACAAAATCTTCGTACAAAAGCAGAGTTTGCGTTAATTTAACGAAAATTTATGACGAGCGCAATACCACATCCATAATAACTTTTCGCTGTTTGCCAATTAAAATATTGATTTTTGTAATTACACGCTGTTCAAATTTTTATACCATCGTATAATATACAAATTAAAAATAATTACTCGATGAAACCAGCTTGCACTGTGGCCTTTGTGATTGCGGTCGCTAATGGTATTTCGGCGAAATCACGCTGTGCAAATTATGTTCAAATCTTTTCATGGAATTTGCTTATTTGCCTCTTGCGTGAGTACGAGCAAAGTATAGTGACTGTTCGACAGAGAAGCCCCGACGGAACTCTTTAAAGAAAGCTCAAGAAAGTTAATGAAAGCTCGTTTATAAAAGCCAATTATGGCTCGAATCGAAAATCCTCGCAAGCAAAATTGCATCGATGGAACGACGGCTGGGAGGGGAGAGGGTCAACTTTCGACACAAGCTTTATTTTTATCTGACAGAAATTTGCGAACTTGAGTCATTAAAAATTAGGAGAAAAAAACGCTCAATGCAGTTTAGAAAAAGTATGGTAACTTTTTTATAAGTCACCTCAACGATCGGACTATGAAAAACTTGTTTGAGTCGAGTTTGAAGGACGCGTAAGCGCTTCGAAGAAGCAGTGAAAGTACACGCACATACTCCAGCTTGTTTTAGCGTGAAAGCAGATAAGGTAATCTATAGTGACAGGGCAAAAATTTATAAATTCAAACAATATATCTTTATTTATTTTATCTGATCAACATTTGTCAAAAAATTTAAAAAAAAATAACGATGACTGTTCGTAACTCCAAGTTTAACTATAATGAACTTAACGATTGGATTCTTGGAAAGAATAAAATGGAACTAACCATAAGTTTACAAAAAGCCGCGGTCCTGGAATTATCATCTCAACTGGCCACAAAATTGCTTGAACCGTTTCAATAACTCTTTAGCTCTATAAAATAAGAAATGGCAAACTTTTTTGAATGGTGATTCGTTAGCGGCGCGGTGGCTCCGCTTCATTTGCCGACGCTCGGAAGAATGACCGAAAATAAAAGCAGTCGATAAACACGCTAAATAGGAAATAAAGCCCTTCAGTTAGCATTGTCATTGTTTGTTCAAAGACGGCGAAAAGCCAACACCAAAAGACGTCGGCTTATTTGAAAGCCGCAGAATGAAAGAAACTTGCCAAAGTAGGCCGTGCAAATGATGTAGCCACCACACAAATCGAGTCTCTTATTTCTTTCCTTTTCCATAGCGAATTCTGGCTCATTCATCTCCTGGGCTATACTTTCAAACTTTCATACAAAGTAAAAAAGCATGAGCTCATCAATTGTCCGCACTCCAAAAATTTTTTTTCTCAAATTCGCAACTCTAAAAAAAAAGGGAAAACATAAAATGTGAAAAAGCATCGTGAATAACAAAATGTTTTAATTTTTAAATCGATTTTCACATTTATAATTTTAATCACTTTTTAATGACATTTAACGGAATAAAATGAATAAAAAAATCTCTCTTTGTGTAACAAACACTATGTACACGGAAAATAGATAAAAATAGTTAGTACGCTGATGTTTCTAAAATAGCAATGTATGAATTGGTTTTATTATGTTTATTTCATTTTAACAATTTACCCTCTTTATGAAGAGAACCTCTTCATTTGTCAACCTCGCTTTTTATCTCATTCTCTGACAAAACCGATTGCAATACCTTTAATCCGTGACAGAGGGATTTCAATGTAACGAGAAAATTGTCTTCTTGATTAAATATAAACGAACTTGAGCGAATAATGTATTCCGCTGCTGTTCGTTTAATTATTGCCGTCGTCGTGTTTAAAAGTACCGCATGAGAATGTGGTGCTAATTTTGTTCTTTTTTTTTTTAATTTGAATTTGATGTCCTTTATCTGTCACATTTTGTTTGAGGTCAATTTTTCCTCGGCAGAGGTGAACTTAAGAAAAATCAATTATATGATTTCCGTTTTCGCGTCTCTGCGAGGTTTTCGTTATTATGATAGGAGGCGGATTATTCAGAAATAAATTTATCCGAACCTTTTCGTGCGATTTTCGTATATTTGATCCGTCAAGTAATGGGAGTTGATGCATCAAAGACGGATGGTTATAAATATTGGTTATACGCCCTGATTGGAATCCTGTTTCAATATGTACCCTTTATCAATATATTTTTCAATTCGTTTCACGGAGTGAATCACTTTTATTGGATTATATATTTTTTCATTGTTTTAACTTTTGAAACAATTTTGGCATTTTGGTTTCCACACGAAAAGAAATATCACAGAAATTTTTACTAAGATTTTCTTCGTTTGTGTATAGTGGTAATGCAGAAAATGCATTCTTACTATTTGGTGTTGTCAATTTCATTCCTGGTATAAATTGCAATTTTATTTTGAATTTTCACAAGTCAATCTTAGTAAAAATTACTCGATAATCACGATAATAAAATTTTGAAAGAAATATATCTACAAATGTTACTAGTATTTTATATTAAACGAGTGGGCATACTGTCATGGAATAGTAATTATAACGTCACTTTGTAATTTTGATGTATTTCGTATTTTATAGAGATTGAAAAGACAATTTTGTCGCTTTTTTCATGCAATAATTTGCGAACTTGTTAATTTATTATACGGGATTTATTTTATCAGAGTCTGAGATGTGAAATTTTATTTAAAAAAAGTATAAACATGATAAGAAATAAAACTGTAACTCAATTCATATATTGGCGAGCCGAAATAACGTATGGCGGACTAAACCGCGGCTGTATCACTTGTGCAGCTACGCGACTCGCAAAAACCATATATGAAGTACGAATACGATACGCCTGACGAATTAATATGCATACAACAATATGTAAAGTCACGTAGGACTAAAACGATTTCGCAAGCCCTGACCGGGCATTTATCTAGACGCGTCAACAAACCCCGAGCATTTAGTTATGAATGAGTTATGTGTAAATGAAATTCTCAAACAAATACGAACCTTTCAATTTTTCAGTTTTCACGTGCAAACATGAAGATTGAATAAATTTTCGTTTATTGATTCTAAAATAAGCCATCAGAGAAGCTTAATGAAAATGTTCAGCAAATATCAACACCTTGCATCACCGAACCGATTTTTGATTAAAAATTTAACCCGTTCGTGCGTTACATTTTCACAGAGCAAATTTGAAAAATCACGAAAACAATAACGAAATTAAACATCACAAAATATAATGTTACTTTATAACTATCGCTAAGTTCTAATTCAGGTTGAAACGAATGGGACAATTTTGAACACTGCTTTCATATAAAATTTCATAAAAAGGAATTGTCAGATGAATAACTCTCCTCGTTATTTTTATTTGCGATAAAAGCGTAAATAAAAATCGTTTCTCTTTTTCTTCTTTTTCTTTCTTTCTTTGTGCTCCGCCTTTCAGAATCGATTTGTTTCGTAACTATGAAAAATGTCGGCTTAGAAATTCCTTTAATTACCGTTTATCGTTTCCCATTCTTCGGAAGAAAGATTTCATAATGCGCGTACATTTGCGTGCGAACAATTTTCACGTTTAAGCGAAGAATCATTTTCGTTCGACAGACGATGCGGAAGAACATCAATATTTCCCTAGTCTCTTTGTGCAATGATAGTACATTCATCGACGAGAATTTTGTCTTCGTCATCACAAAGCGACGTTCTACATACACCACGATGTATCCCAAATTCGATTTTACTCACACGCGATGTACTGCCGCTGGCATATTTAGAAATTATTGTTCGAAAATTTGTCTGTAGGTGAAGGTGCCCAACAATGGCACACTTTTTTCAAAAAAAAGTTTGAAACAACGAAATCAAATATAATAATAAAATGTTTTCACAGTATACGTATTGTCAATACGTATTGTCGTGATTTTTTATAGATATTCTTGTTCTTCTACTACTGGACATGTTCCACTTTAAAACAACTTCCGTTAATAATTTAATAGAATTTTTCACATCATTCAGCCAAAACTGTTCTATTTCACGCAAGTTAATTAACATATTTTCAACGAAAATTGACGAAACTAGTTTTCATATGAAACATTGTTTAGAAATCGTTTTTGAATGAACTTTTTTTTACTTTTTATTAGCATTGAATAACAAATTTTTCCATTAGTATTCAACGGGAATTAATAATGATTCCAAATTTTTTCATGAAAACGTTCGCAATGTAACGATGAGTAATTAATCAAGAATGAACGAGATTTAAAAATTATTAAAACACACGCTTTTAAAGCTTCTGAATATTTTACTCGAAATCATAAATTTGTTACATACTTTCGACTTTTGAAAGTTTTAAAACATTTTGCTTCCACCCTTAGACATAATTAGGATCTTTTGTGATTATTTTCAAAACAGTATTAATAAACTTTTATTAATTTTTCTCAAATCAAGTGAAAGTTACACGGAGAA
>JAAMPD010002748.1:0-13182 GCA_025266255.1 Trissolcus basalis
ATTTTTTATTTTTATTTTTTTCATTATTTAATTTTAATTTTTTCAGTGAAATTATTGTTTTTTTTTGTTTGAATTGTTTTATTTGGTGATTTGTGATCCGAAGGTCTCGTTAGAAATTGCCGGTCGAGGACACGAAAACTGCATTAAAGAAGGGACGTTTAGAAATCGCGCCTTTATTGGTTGTCGTGGAACGGAGTTTCTGCAAATATCCTTGCAAATATCAATGCACGTACTGTATCGTGGACAGGCTTCATACGAAGAAATGTGTACTTAGTCAATTACCCGGAAACATTTTTATAGCGATTTCGAGTATTCTTGTTCTTGATAAATGTGCGAATCACGCGACTTTCGGTGAAAACAATTTGTTGCTCATAAGTATATTCGTGTTTTAGTAAATATGGTTTAGGTGATGTCGAAATGTTTTGTATCGCCTCGTTCATTCCGTTAATTTGCCTCGTCCGTTTTAGTGATTGTTCAACAACATCCGATAGCGTCCAACAAAGATATTCTCACTTTTGTTTGTTTGTTTCTATCCACAAAGTAAAATGAATTTTAAAAAATATCAAAAGTTTTTAAAAAAATTGTATAAAATTTAATAGTGTAATAATTAACTTCATTGTTATTTATTTCAAGCGAATGATTAATGAAATTTGACAAGTTTCAGAGGTTTGAAAAATCATATAAATTTTAAAAGTGAAATAATTAATCTCGTTGTTATTTATTTAAAAAATATAATTCATACAGTTTAAAAATTTTATTATTTAGAATTTCGTTAATGAATTTTGAAGATTTAAAAAAAAATTGGGATATTTTATAAGTGACAAGAACAGAGTATGTTCATTTTTTTTTTTTTTTTTTAAACAAATCGACCTGTTTAAAATTGCAAAATAATAATAACAAGGCATAAAAGCGTAGCAGCTTCCATGAATTTGTTAAGCCTTGTTTCCTGCGAGGAAAGGTCAGTGATATGGCGCGCAAATGACAGCGATGAACGACGGCGCTGAATCAAATTGACTGAGAACGCTCGTCTGACCGTAACGTTTGATTTCTGTCTGCGTTTCATCCAGTTGCTCGCGACAGAAAAACATCACAAATCACGAATGTCTCAACGAAACGACACTTTATAAATAATCTTCATCTAAAATTTCGACTTTACAATTTTTCATCGCAAATCTCAAGGGAGGGATAAAAAATGTGTTCAAATAACAGAGTCGAGTTCAAATAACCGTGAGGTCAACTGAAAATGTTTCAAACGAAAGAGCAAAAGATGAAAGAATAAAATGGAGAAGGAAAGGGAATATCGTCGATTTTAAATAGAACCGCGAGATTCAACGAAAACGTGGCAATAAAATGAAAAAATCGTACCGATCGTGAATTTGTATCTAAATTACAGAACGGTGTCAATGTTGAAAGTCGAGGTTTTTTGCCACGGAATGTCTTTTCGCGGAACAAATAAAATGCAGCTTTCAATGTAAACGACAACGTCCGGATAGACAAACAGCCTTGTGCAAATAGTTTGCCAAAGCAGAGACCAAAGGTTGTGACGCGTCAATAATTACAATATCCATGGCGCTCGCGACCTCAGCCCCCCTTGAAAGGATTCGTCTTCCTTTTGGGCCCTAGGGCTTTAATATATACTTTTTTCCCAACCGACGACCGGAAATGAACGTTCAAATGCAAACAATTTTATCTCCCAGAACGTATATGCGAGTTCGAAAAAGTTCTTGGAACCGGCGTGCACGTTTTGTTTTGCTAACAATCATGTCAAGTTGAATAAATTTTGCTCGCCAACGACGTGAGGTGAAATGTCAAATGTCATGTTATTTTATGTCAGATTTAAATCAAAGAAAACAACACGAAAGAACTGTCATAAAAAATATCAGTTTCTTATGTGTCATTCTTTTTCTTATCTTTTTTTAATTTTGTATATTATATTATCTTTTAATTTAAAAAAAATAATTTAATTCAATTATTTATATTTAATAATATGATGATATAAATTAATTAATCAAATCTAATTTAATCTAATTTATAAATAATTTAATAATATTAATATAAAAGAGATTATTATTATTATTATTATTATTATTATTATTTACTTTTTTTCTATTAGGTACTAGTATTTACAAATTTGGTTTGGAAGATTTAATTCACAAGTGTTTTATGACGAATTAAAATTGCATCACAAAACAGAACAACGAAATTTCATTGAGTTTTAATTATGTTGTGAGGCTCATAACGAAAGCAATTTACGACACCTTAGAAAACTAATGAAACAAATTCCTGATGGTGGCAAAAAGGAGAGGCAACACACCGCGGAATGGCAATCCGAGAGAGCCCCAAGAAGTAATATAGCGATGTATCGCGCGTTGTAAATTACACGCAACGCGAAAGCGCGGCGAATCGGGCATGGGAAAACGCGCGGGCGAATTGTGTGCACGCGTCCAGTTACGAATCGTTTTCCTACTTTTTGCGAGTGGCCTAACCTTTAGCGAGAGACCAAATGTCAGTTGATTATATTCGTGGGGGAGAACAAAGGAGGCCAAATTGAGGTTACGTTGCGAACAGGTTTTGCAATTTCATACCGTATGATTCCTTTGTGGTGTACCCTTCCAAGTCGCCGTTGTACAGAAAGTCATAAGAGAATGAAGAAGTAAAATGATTCCTCTCTCCGACCAGCAAAACAAAATCTGCGAAAAAAAAGCACAAACAGAATGAGAAAAATAACTTTCAAGATTATCTTGATGAATAAAAGGTCCTTTCTTTCTTTTCATGAAATTGCAAAATGAGAATTAACTTTTCAGACACACAAATAGCTTGTGTCCTTCTCTTTGTTTTGAACGTACAAGGCGCGAAAAAAATTGCATCCGAGTTGTTATTTCTGGGATGGTTTCATAAATTGTGTTCTGGAATGCAAAGCCCCAGACGTTCAATCGTCGAAAATGAGTGGCGAGGAGCGAACATCAGCATTCACACCGTCGAGCACGAGCATCTCCCTCTGTCTCCCCCTCTCTCTCCCGCTGGCGTAAAAATCTGCGCGCAAACGTGACCCCGAAAGATGTTGACCTTATCAGGGCAGATAAATCTTTCAAAAATGACTTTTTGCTGCGAAATTATTCACGCGCGTATCCAGTGGCAGTTTTCAATAGCTCCGCAGGCGAATAAATCATCCGGGCCCGCATGCTTGCGCACACTGCCAACGTCCCACACGGACACCACACACAAGTGGCCCGTCTACGTTGGATGATCCATCTTTGAGACTTGCCCTGCTCGATAGGAAGAAAGGAGAAAGAAATACAGAACAGAGAAAGAGGCGCGTCTCCTCGAGATGATGCGGGATAAAGGAGATAGTCTGGACGAACACCTGGTCCCTCGATGCATCGGCCTGATGTATACCACGCTCCAGCGTGGGATTTATCAGAGGAGCGAAATTAGGAGGTGGATTGGAATTTCGCTCTTTCGGCGTAATTTCGAGACTTAACAGGTGTTTACAATTCTTTCTTTCTCTCTCTCTCTCGTCCAACTTATTTGTTTCTCCGTTTTCGTTTTTTCCTCGCTATTCCAACTTTTTTATTCAAGAATATCTTTGTCCGGATGAATTCAAAAGATTTGTATCTGCTGATCCACTCGCACTTTTCTCGAAATCTACAGCAACTTTTTCCCTTCGTGCTGAGCGATTTCACATGGTTCCACGAAAGGCAAAGGGAAAGAAATTTTGGGGGTTTTTTTTTGATGCGCTCCTATTGAGAACACGAGAAATGGTTTTAAAATTTTATTGATTATCTCGGAGAGAGGTGACAATTTTCCAGGAAGGAGGGTCATTGCTCCAGCGTTGGAAACCGAGAGAGCGAAAAAAATAAATAAAAGTATCAGTTGGTGGGTGCAGTGTGAAAAATGCAACTGAACAAACAGAGATCGTCGTGGTGTTCGACGAACTGCCATGGCCCCCGGACTCTCGACTTTTCTTGCCCTCCCCCGACTTCAAGGAAATTGTTTCGAATGCATCTATTTGTCCTACGCTTATCCTAGGTGCGGCTCAAAAGGCAATAACTTGGATTCCGGGAAGCGACCTCTATGTCAGTGACCCGTGTCAGTGACCCCTGAAATTCATTTTTACCAAGAATCGGGTACCCGAAAAACCGACATTTTTCATCGAAAAAAACATCTGCCGCGTCGCGCGCTCTCTGCTCGACGCAACATTTTTGACAATCAAAAGAATGGCCAATACGAGAGGCGAAATAAAAAGTTGGTCCCGTCCCCGGAGTGTACCCGAATTTGACACTCTTCTAGTCTGAAATAAAAAAAAACAGTTGTCAACATTTTCAATTTCGTTTCTTAAATCAAACAGTTGACGAAATTTGAGTTATTTTCAATTGAAGGGATTTATTATTTTTCTCGGTATTATAAAGTTGACGAGATGAGGAACATGTGACAGATGGCAGTCGTCTTTTCACACACACGCGAACGCGCAGACACGATTTCTCCAGGAAGAGAGGGACACCTGTATAATATTAGAACCCGCCGAAAAATTTGTTCGAGAAAGCCGAGTTTGCACGCGCAGCTGCGTGAAAATCATGACCGCAACTGGTCGCAGACCAACAGTCATCGTTCAGGGAAAGTCCGCGTGTCTCATATTTCTCACTACTTCTCTCCATCCTTTTATGTCTAAATATCAGTTTTATTTCAACTTGGGAATCGCGTGTCTTCAATTCAATACCTGATTTCACGAATTAATCTTTAATGGAAAAGAGGGTTGAGGCATCGAACAAGTGTTTCTTGAAAAAGATCAAGTAAACAAAACGAAGCATTTGAAATTAAAATTTCAAAAAAAAAAAAAAAACCTTTTTAAATTTTCCACATAAAAGAACTACAACTCAACTACTGATGAAAGTATAAAAAAATTGACCGAGCAGGAAATTTACTTAAAGGAGTCCCTTAAAAAAAACGTTCAAATAGTTCAGAGAGGGAAAAGAGTGACGAAAAAAGTTGGTCGCAAAAAAACGTAAACTCTGCATTTTCAACACTTGGTTTTACACAAGGTGGAAGAAAAACGTCCATCCTGCAACAAATGTGCCATTTCTTTCCCTCTTTTTTTTACGGCTAATTTAATTTATAGCCATAACTTAATAAGCAATAGTGTATACGCGTCTGAGTTGTTGACATGGCACCGGGAAGGGTCCCACGTGAAATTTCTGTCGAAATGTCTACCTATAGAGTCCTTCCGTGAATTCGGACGCGTTATGAAGCCTTCTGGGAACCCCGTCGGGCGGTTCACGACGGGTTTACGTCGCGATATCGAGTTCTCGTATCCCACTAAGGCCCACGTTATTTATGATCGATTTTATGCTTTATGGGCACACACTATGTATACAGATACTTTTGTAGCAGATTACAATTTATTGTGCCGCTGGCATCGCAGCTACTGCATTCTAGGAAAAGGGTTATACTTTTAGCCGTTTTGAGCACCTCTCCACTTCCAATTAGCGATTATGCTTCACCCCCTTCGTTACATCCCCCCTTTTTTATAATCTCTTTTGATTCCCTTTTCATATTTCATAAATATAAAATTTTATTTTTGATTTTATTTTGTATTGATTTTGTGTTTTGTTTTAAAACAAATTTTATCTTTTTGTTGCAGGTGAGTGTCAGGACGAGCCAGGAGTGGGAGATTCTGTAAAAGAAAAGAAACTTAAGGTTATTCGTTGAACTTATGATTGATGATCTGAAAAATCAATTTGATGGTTTGGACCTGATTGGTCCTAATTGAAATATAAAATTGAAGTGAAACGTAAAGTCAATATTTCAAATTGGTTTCGAGAGATTTTTTTCGTTGGTGGAATTAAGGATACTATTCTGGGTGACTGTTGATCAAAAAAATGAAACTTTTTGGGACATTAATTTGATAACTAAGAATATCCCCAGGTCTCGTGCAAAAAACAGTTTTGTCTTGGCGACTGTGCAGACACATTTTTGACAAACGCGCGATCACGCAGCGGACCTGGCGACGACTCAAACTAATTATAATGTAGACGACATTTTTGCGTACTTTCTTTTCCTATTACGTATACAGTTTACGATCAGAACGACACTAAATGATGGAAATATTCAGATCCTGTGTTCCAGTTTTATCATTCCTTTTTTTATTACTCTCTTTTTTCCTCGTCTTCTTATTTCATTTCCTACTTTTTTGCTCCGAGCAGGAAGCAATCTGAAACTGTCCAAATAAACTGAGACTTAATTTTCGATTAATTATTATTTATTTAAAAATAAGAATCACACACGAGAAAGGCTAAGAATATTTTTCTAAGTGTTTCTCTGAAAGCTAGCTTCTTAGAGAATATTACTCAGTGACTTAGAATAAAGAGTTTAAGTAAACTGTACACTTTCTTTGGAATCAAGAGGTTCATTTCGGTTTGGCCGTTCTGGAAACCGTAATGATCTCGTTGTTTGATTTGTCTTCCCCTTAACGCGAAGATGACTCAAACAAATGTCAGAAAAATAATTTATTTAAACTCATAAAAGGTATAATAAAAACGAAACAATTTTCCAGAAAAGTTTGCAAAAATATACGACTTGAAAAATTGAAAATTTTCGATTTCATTTCACATGTTTAATTTTGTTCCACGAAAGGTAAACGTGAGTAATCAATTTTACAGCCCAAAAAGGTGGTATTCATATTGTGAAATTTCTAGACAAACACGATTGTTTTAGTTTCCGAGAAAACAAATTTTCCAAAAGACAATTTCACGACAGGAATGACGAAATTGTCTCTCAAAATTTTTATAAAACTGCGGAGAAAAATAATAATAAAGAAAAAAAGAGGAAGAACTATTACATTAAAATTAATTGCATTCGTCGAATTTCATTTGATGGCAAAAATGTAACTCGCATTGTGCATAATTCAATAATTGAATAACTACTTTCATGTAACTCGTTAGCTTTTCAAGTATATTCCAGCACACAGTCGATATTCATAGTTTTAAACATTTTTCTCGGTATACAAGCTTGACAGAAATGTCACTTCATTTACGTACACTTCATGACAAAATTGCATAACGCAAAATTAGTTAACAATCGTCGACAATCCTTTGTAATTTTAAAAACCAACTCTCCTGTTCACAATTTCTTCCTTACAATTTAATTATTCGCATTATCAAATTACAAATACAATCATTTTCAATTTTTTGTATCCCTTCTGTTTATGGAAACAATTCAGGTTGTCGAAAATAATTAATTTTCATCATTTGTTGTAACTGATATTTGAAGAATGGGAAATGTCTTAATCAGAGAACGAAATCGTGATAAAAGAAACAAAAAAAGAGAAAGATGAAGTTTTGATCATGAAATTTTGGTCATAATTTGGGTAGACGAAAAACGAGCGAGGCCCCCTCCTGAGTATTCCGACAACCTCCCCACCCAAAGACGTGTCCCCTCTCTGTGAGCGCTCCTAATTATAGATTCATTCAGGCGTTCTCATCGAAGCGCTCGTTCCCAATCCCGGTTGAGTGAAGACTCAGTTGGTCGCCGGAGCTCGAGCGTGTTCGACCTCAGACCGATCCGGTCTGTCTTGCGCACAGTCACTTGACACGCTAGTTTGAAAAAAAACACACAAAGTCCAGGTTGTTTTTTGTTTCGTTTTTTGTTCCGTTTCAAAAGTTGCTCGTTGCGAAAACCGAGCTGTGCAGTGCATTAATTCCGGCGATAAGAAATTAAACGGCAGGGGCGACAACGAAAAAAAAAAGAAGTGCACGTTGTTCCTTTTATGTGGATATTCTCACGAGAAATTTCATTTCGAAGGTAAGCTTTTCTCGGAACGAGCTATCTCGGCACTCGCCAGAAAACACGTACAAATGTTTTCCCGAAAGTCTGTGCGTCTGTCCGAAAAAGAAATTGGTTCCCCCCTTTTATCGCTCGTTTGCAAAACGGTAAAAAAAAATTTATAGTCTTGCGAATTCCATTAATAAAGTGTAGAAAAAAAAGAAGCTAATATAACAATAAAAAAAACAAGGTGAGAATAATGAAAGAAGAGGCAAAGTTCATTTTGAATTTGAATATCAAAAAAGTTGAATATGAAATTTTTAATATTGAAAAGTACGAAAATATTGACTATAGGAAAATGTGCGAAATGACAAAGTTCGTATAAGAATGTCAACAAAAGTGAATATACCTGGAAATGAAAATGTATTTTTGTTTTTTCGGAAAAAAGCATGCAACAGGTTTCCTTAGAAAATGTTTTGTTGTTGCAATTCGTAAATTGAAGTATTTGTTTTGCAAGCAGTTGATTGTAGGTGACAACAAGTTTCATGTTATTTTTGGGGCACGGAGAAAGTGGTTTTTATAAATGTGTGCGTATGCGGGCAAGATCGACAAGTGAATTTTCGTTTCTGCGTCAGGCCGGAGCGCGTGTTATAAACAAAACCAACAAGACCAAGGAAATCGTACAGCGGCGCGCGCGCGAGAGCTTGTTTTCGCATTTTTCTGTCGCGGTGAAAGTCGTTCCGCGGAAAAAGCTAACGGGTGTGCTCCGTTTCAATGATTCAGCCGGATTTCGTACTCGTGGGAATCGCGTTTATAGGTTATCCGTAATTCATGATTTTCATTACAAAAACAAAAATTCACACTTTTGCATCTCATCTTTAAAATCCATTTTTTAATTTCAAAACTCCCAATCAACAAAAATTTTTCTACCATCTGTCAACTTTGTTTACATGTTTTTTCACTCGCAAATAAACAACCAAAAAAGCAAACAACAATCTTAATCTTAATCATCAAAGATATTTGATTCTCTCATGTTAAAATTTGTTTGTTTTCTCTTAATTGCGTATTATCAAGTTTGAGATACGTTTTTTGTTTACTGAAAAAGTTATAATTGGTTAACTTTGTTGTAGCTAAAAAAAAACTGTGAAGTTTTATTTTATAGTTTATGGGAACCGTTCGGAGATTAGTAAGAAGCTCCTAATTGAATGATTAACCTTATCTCTCGAGACTTTGTTCACCGGCGTCGAATTCCCGGAACTTTTCCGATTAGAGCGGAATCGAGATAATCCGCTGCTGCGCGCAAACATAACCTCAATTATCGTCCCTTTTCTAGGTCCACTTAAACAAATAGCATATTAGCCTCGTTATCAAACCCTCGACTTATGTTGCGTGTCGCGCGACAACAGCGACGCTATAAATAAGCACATTCGCGAAAAAATAATGACCGATTCAGAATTCGTTTTTTCCTCTTTTTCTTTTTCGAAAGAATTCAATTTATCGTTAAACGCAATCAGACTAATGTGACATTCAAACGGCAATAAAACCTGGCGTTTCAAGTCTCTGTTTGCTCGAGACTTAAACCAAACTGTTTGTCCAATCACTGTGATTTTCAACTATTATTTACTTGTTACTTCTAATTGTTATTCATTTGTTTATCCATTTTTTCCCCTTAACTTTAATCACGCGATTCAAATGGATCAATGCAAGTTGAAAATTTTAGCGAATCAATTTCAACTCCGCTTATCTCAAAGACCCGATCAAATATTTGAGACAAATCATTTTACAAATATTGGACAATCGTGAATTGTGTAACGAAAAAAAAAAGCGAGTCATAATAATAACACGGTAATTGTTTTACTTTCAAATTGTGCAAATATGACGTTATGAAATTTCGCAGAATCGAGCAATATAATTCATCGCCTATTCAGTTTGTCAGAAAAAGACAAGGTGAAAGGCATCAAGATGAAAAATCACTCCGACGGTATATGCAAACTTCTGAGTGCCAAAATTATATCTTTCACGAAACTGTATTTAATCGGACGGTGCATTTGTTTGAGGACCAATTAAATTTTTTAATTTAGTACCTTTTTCGAAAAGAGGGGGCATTTTTCATATCCGTTTCCGGCGCTGGCAAAGGGATGCCGCGGAACAAAAATACACTAATATTCGACTCGCGTGACTTTGCTTCTTAATTATGTCGGCTGTCAACTGTGAGGTTCCAAAATGTCTGGGGGGAGGTTATTTTGAGAAGGCAGGAATTGTGATTTTTCAGGGGGCGCGATAGCGCGTCGCGACAACAGCCATGATTTATCGGTTAGCGCACAAACCGACCCGCCTAGAGCGCCTTTGTTTAACAACGTCACGAAATTATTATCCAATATCTGACATCCGGCTATGATCACCTACTTCACCTGTGACCCAAATCGGAAATTCCCATGGCCAGTTTTCGTGCAAAGTTATTTTCCAATCGATGAAACGTTTGTGTATCTAAAAAACATAAAAAAACATTTAGTTCAATCAATTCTAAACAAACACGCGCTCGAATTGAAAAGCAAAACACAAAAATTTAATCTAAGTTGTTGTTTCGTTCACTTTTTCTCGAATTACTTTTTCGAAACCTTTCAACTTTTCTTTCGCGTAATATTTCTGCATTGGAATTTGTTTGTCTTGTTTGCGTCGTGTCTCTAATCAGAAGTACTAGATGTTTGCGAGAAAATCAGTTTGCAGAAACTATAAAGACGTCAGCACAGATTTTCTTCAGCGAAATCAACCTTTGCTTCATGATCAACGTAACGTGACCTGAATTTATGATGTGATTGTTCGTGTTCCACTATTACAGTGGTAGATAAAAAGTCGGATTACAAAAAAAAAGAGAGACGAAGAAACCATAAAAAGGAGACTGACAGTGAAACGTATCATTTGGCGAGTATTGGTGACAATTAAATTGATAGAAGTAGAAATCACTATTGAGAAAATGGCGAGATAAATATATATAAAAAAAAATGATTCGAACCGTGTAAGAAATAAAAATCAACTTATACTTTGAAATATGAATGTAAGAATGTTAATTGACAATATCAAAGCAAACGTTTCATTAATGCAAGAAAAACAAAGTGTAAAATTAAAACTCCTCGGTGGCAATAACAATAAACGTTAATTAAGGATTCCTAATTAACAGTTATCAGCCTAAAAAACAATTTGCAAAATAATTACGCGTACCATAATTGCACCAAGCAATAAGTCACACTTAAACTTTCATTACTGCAAATACCCACTGTGCACGTTAATAAAAATCTTAGCACGCATTGCTTGACAATTGAGCGGCTAAGGGACTAATTAATAAAATTGCCTGTTGAAGTATTCATTCGCCAACAAAAAGAGAGGGACGTACTTTAGCAATTCCTGTCCTTGTACAGCTGAAATTTCATCTGCATATTATAACAATCCGAAAAATCCTGCTCGCTGCATGCTCCATTCCTTCATCTTGTATACGATTCTGAAATATGATACAAACGATACATAGTCATGCGAATCGTATTTCGTAGTCTTACAGCACTTTTTTACATTGTTTACATGCACTCCTAACATTGCTTTGACTTGGAAAAAAAGAATGCTCTTTTCCGTCAGCATAAACCGCAAAAAGTAAATGAACTTACAAAAAACAACAATTTGATCCAAAACGGAAGTATCATATCAACATCCGCAGATACTCTCGTAGCCTCTTGCATTTCCGTGGTGGATAACCTAAAAAAAAGAAATAATAAATTACACTGCCAAATTAAAAATGCCAAAATAAAAAAAAATCCACAAAGAGATAACTACTTTGCAAAATTAAAAACCTTCAATTTTTTACTTAATTAAATTGTTTGTACTTTGAAAACAAACTACTAAAACAACCAAACTTGTTGTTTTCCAATTGTTTTGACTTTGAAAGGCTTGGAAGTGTTCTTGAGCCAGGCCAAACTTTACTTTCTTTTTGTCATTTTGATATCTGATAGTCAAGAAGAAGCCAGAGATGGTAAAAACTTTTTTTCTCTCTCTCTCTCTTGAGTGTTCATCGAAATGTTTTTAAGGTTACGATTGGATTGAATACAATTAGAAGCCAATGACACAGACTAGAAAATCATTGTCGTTTGTTTACAGCGAGCATTAAGTACCGAAAGGGCCGTAAGCCGACAACGACTTCTAAATAGGGGCTTGGCCTTCTGGCATTGCGACACCGCGGCTCCGCTTCGAGTCCGAGTTGAATTCGCGGAAGCACTCCGCTCGGCTGCGCGTATCCCCGTCTCGCTCGCGCTTCGGCTTACTCCTCGAATACTACGAATTGGCGGCACACGTGCCCAGATGGCGATGCGCGCGCACACCGCAACGCGCCTTCTTGCTCGACCGAGCGCCGCTTCCAAAGAAGCGCTTGACGGCGAGCGCCTTTTTACGCTTTTCGTTAAAATCGATTGTATTGCCGACGACATTTATCTATCACGAGAATCGACGATTGTTTCGCAACAAAGAAAAAGAAACAACCAACCAATCCCCGACTATTCGGACGCCATCTTTTTTTCTCCCTCGAATCAAAAAAGTTTCATCGACGAAATGTTTTTGTTGCATCGTTTTTAATCAACTTTTTTTTTTTGTACTGTTTATTGATTGACAAACGGAAATGAAGATTGTTCCGACCTTCCGATTGTTGTTTGTTCGGTTGTTTTGAGTGGGATGATCCGAGCATTGTTTACCTTTTGAAGTAATCGGGATATAAAATTGATGAATTAACTGTTAACAATTTGTTTGGTTTACCGAAACAAGGCCGAATTGTCAGAAGAATTCTAAATAGCGATATACGAATGTCGCGCATTTCTCAAGCGATGTCATGGCATTACGGAACCGAGGTCAGCGCAATTTTGTTCTCTGAATCGCCGTAAGAGACCGTGCAATGAATTCGTTTCCCGCGCGCGATTGTTGATATGACATTCAAACGGGTCGCGCAACATTTTGTCCCGCCACTCATTTGTCAACAAACTGGGAACGCACTGATTAAATTGACCCGACCGAATGAACATCGAAAAATGCTCATAAACAATTGTTCCCCCTTAAAACGCCCTTCAATCACACATCAAAACACCGTCAAGTTCAAGAGAGAACAAAACATAAACATTATAAATAAAAATTGCTTCCTCCTATTTGACCTTGTGCCATTGTTCAAAAATATTGCAACTATTTATTGCCGTTATTATTATAAATTCAAAAATTCTCCATGCCAAAAAGTAAACAAGTCAGGAATAAAATTCTACGAATTGGAATGAACATTGCTTCCTTTTGGAATGACCTTGTGTTGTTGTACAAAAATATTGCAACTTTTTTTTGTTATTATTATTATTTATAAATTTAAAAACGCTATGCCCAAAAAAAAAAAGAAATATTAACTTAATT
>JAAMPD010002749.1:0-13206 GCA_025266255.1 Trissolcus basalis
AAATTATTAAAGAAAACGCACTCTTTGTCTTTATTTGTGTGACTCAAAATTAACGACATTTTGGGAATCTTGCGACTGAACAACTGAAGAAATTCAGTTGCGCTTTTGCATATATATATGTGCGCTTCTCATTATTTTCAATTAGCGCTTATAAATATTTTGAATGTGCGCTTTTGAAGAAGAAATCGGGTCGGTTTGCGCTTTTGAGAATCACCGATTTAATTTGTTTAGATAATGATTTTGACAAAAAATCGCCCATATGTTTCGTTTCCAAAACATAGTCATTAGCAGTTAATGACCATTGTACGATTTCTACGATAAGAATAGATATTTTTAATAACAAAAACAATAATTGGCTTTTTGAAGTATGGTATTACGATGTCGTGTAATCAAGTCTTCGGCCACCTTCAACTCGCCGTCGCCGGTCGCCGGCATCAGCCGGCATCCCCTATTTTGAGGTTAGGAATTCTAAAATTGGAGAAGATCGCGTGAAGATTCGCGCATGCGCAGTCGGTGTGATCAGAGTCTAGTGAAAGAAGTCCACTTTTGGTTA
The DNA here is from genome assembly GCA_025266255.1 of Trissolcus basalis. Taxonomy (NCBI): domain Eukaryota; kingdom Metazoa; phylum Arthropoda; class Insecta; order Hymenoptera; family Scelionidae; genus Trissolcus; species Trissolcus basalis. The sequence goes on from JAAMPD010002749.1 coordinate 554, forward strand.
TTATGTTTTGAAACTGTGGTGTAAACTGCCAATCGAATCAAATGGCAATCAAATCGACTGTTTGCTCTTCGTGAAGTTGTGATATATGAAGGGTGACCCTCCATTTGCTCTTCCCATTCTTCACCTTCACTTCAAGCGACCTAAGCAACTTCAGGTATGTTCAAACTTTTGAATTTGTTTATTCATCTGGTCAAATGATGGCGCAGTGATACATCGTTTCATCACTTTCTACGTCTTTTATTGTCTCCTTCTGATCTCAAATGTGGCAACTCAAATAACTTCATCTCATTCTTTTTCCACGTACACGTTCTTTTTCTCTTTATTTCGTCGAAACATTTCAGAACAGAAATAATTATTCATATGGGTATAATTCGATAAGTGTCACAATAATATTTTGAACATTTTAAACAAATTCGAACAACAATTATTCTGTAAATTATGTCACCACAATTTTACATCGGAAAAATTTTGTGTATTTTTATTTTTATTTTTTTTTGAAAAAAAAAAAAAAAAAATTGCAGTCGATGTATTTTTCAAAACTGTGGAGATTTTTATTATTCTTAACAGAATAGATTTTTTCTATTCGTGGCGTGGGCGGAACATTTTTTATTACATTTAATGAAAAACGTAAATGTCTATTTTAAATCGTACGATAATAAAGTACACTCGTATTTCGTGTTTTAATAAAAATCGATACGAAAAAAATGTAGAGATAATACGGCGAACTGATTGTAGTAGATAATGTGTTAGAAAGTGTTAATTATAAATCGAGTCTTGAGACGGACAATTAAAAGTTATTGAAAATTCCAAAGTCTCTAATCATTCAAGACGATTTTTATAAACTTAATAATGAAAAAAAAAACATTTTTATTCATCCCATTAACCTCGTTTTAGTATTTTTATTATTAATAGTTCATTAATAATTTTCGTTTACCTGTAACCGTTTGCTATTCTTTTCAACTTTATATTTAAATATTTTTAAAGAACAAACACATTTTTTACTGAAAATAAACGTTTTTGAATAAACAAACATTATTTAGTTTGGTTTTTTAATATAATTTTTACATTTTATGAATAATTTCAACTGAACATGAAATACGGGGAAAAAATCTGAAAAATTGACACGTGGAAGGAAAATGGAGTTGAACAATTCTAAAATAGCAATAAAAAACACGAAGATTTCTATGACATCTATTTCAAATATGCGACACCTCAAAGTAACGAGCGAGAAAAATTGCTCTTTTAGAAAATTCGCCTTCTTTGGAACTTCTTGGAATATCAAGATAAACTTTAATTAGTGTTTCTTTTTTGTTCATTCTAGTTATTTTTTCAATTTTTTATTGCCCGTTAATTTTGAAATCAATTTGCATCTAAACTGCAAATGTTTAAAATGAAAAATTTGCAACAATTAATTAATTATTGTTATTGTAACGGTATTTTATGTAATGTACCTATAGAATCAGTTATTTAGATTGATGACTTTTGCATGAAAAATAACGGTGGTTCGTGAACTGTATTGAAAGATTGAATCAGAACTTTGCCACCTAAAAAGTTGTACCTCTTTAATATTTTGCTAAATAAACATTAAAAATGAAACAAAACGATTGGAAGAAAAATAACGTAAAAAAATTTCGTATGAGAAAGGAATGAAGATGAAAAATGAAAATGATCTATTTTGTATGAACAAAAATAATTCTAGAAAGATTTGTTATAAAGAAATAAGTGTTAGAGAAGAAAATGAAAAACAAAACAATTTATGTTGTATGCATAAGTGAATGAGTAAAAAAAAGAATTTTTTATGATTTGCAAACGTGCATTTTTATAAGTGACGTAATTTGCAAGTTTGTTTATGATGAATGGAAACGAGTTCTTATAAAGGAAAGATCTACGGGGAATCTCCAGAATGGTCGGCTCGTCAGGGTTATAAGCTGGGAGTTTTTGTCCTCAAGTGAAAACGTTTGTGTTTACGATGCGCGAGTGACCGGCGGTTGTGCTGTGCGTCAACACGAGGTGCAATATAAAAACAAACCCATTCGAACCATAACTCAAAACGTAACTTTTTCAATCGAGAAGAGGAACATTTGATTTTGTCAACGAAAAATGGAGGACGGAAAAAATTGCGTGCATTTGCAGTTGGTGGTTTGATCCCCCACGAAAAAACAAACGAGACACCTTTTGATACAGATCTGTAAGTGTTTGATTGCAGATGGACAAAAAATCCTTTCTTTTGCCTTCGACGGTATCGATAATCGCTCGTGCGACTTTGACACACATTTTTGAAGGGGATTCCGATCCGATTAAAAGGAGATCGCCGCCGATTTATTCAAAAAATGCCGCGGTCTTTCACATTCAAATGATTTTCAGATTCAATCAATTTGTCTTTTATTATCATTTTAACAAAAAACATACAAATCATATTTCTGTTTTTATCTATTTTTAACACAACTCACGATCATTATTCGGTATAAACAAATATTTTGTCAACAAAAAATCCGGTTTTTGTTATAAAACACAATTTTCATCAAATAAGTTGGGATTTCCTCAAATGACGAGGAATCAAAAATGATTTTTCAATTTGCAAGTTTTGACACTTGAATGCGAACATTAGAAGCGATAGTTACAAGTTGCAATTAGACACACTCTTTTGTGCAATGAAAGAAAATAAAGTTGATTCAATTTCTGATGTATATAACTGTTTTGTAAATGTTTTTATCTCGCGACAATGATAAGATTCGTTTTTGCAATAAAAAAGAACAAGCAGATTATCATATTCTCCAGATTTGGATAAGTATTTTCTTATTTTTATACATTATAATTATTCAATTGTTGTACATTTCAACACGCCATTTTTACCGGGTGATGTGAATTTATTTTTTGGACATTGAACGTGAGAAGCGATTTAATTATTTACATTATATTTTCAGTATGCAAGTTTTTCACTACACAAAAGAATAACAATTAAAAAATCCATACAGTTTAAACAAATTATAACAACAAAATAAACAATGTACAAATTAAATGCAAGAAAACAGAAAACATTAAAAAAAAACGAAAGAAAATTAAAAAATATTTCGAATATCATATTTTTGAATATTAAAAACTCAATGAGTTATATCAATATTGAATTGTTTCGCCATACATTGGCCATAGAGTTTGAAATTTCTTAACGTCAAGATTGGTGGGTAACAAAAACTTGATGGGTAATGCCCAAGGTTCACCCAAGGACACATATGAAGTAAGAGAAACAGGATAAGGAAGTATAAATTAATAAGTTATCCGAAGCTTCAATTTAAATCTCAACTTTTTTTTAACAAAATAAAAGCGTCTGATTTGGAGTGTACAAGTTTTGATTGAACGATTTTGATAATGTTTGTAATATGTTTGTTAAACAATCGGTTTTTCATAAACAATCCAAAAATTAAAATGAAACAAAACTATTTGAAAAAACAGAAAAGATAATAAATAACAAACAAAAATGAAAAAATTTATATAAAATAAACAAAATAAAAACAAAAACTGAAAAATGAAAAACAAAACAATAATTAAAGGAAATTTAAAAAGTGTAAAACAAAAGAATAAATAGAAAAAAAGAAAGGAGAAGTAGAATAAATGATAATATAAAAAAGAAATTGAAAATAAACAATTTTTGAAAAGGTGTGAAAAGTTTCTTTAAACAATAAATTGTTAAAGCACTTCATTTTTTTGGGGTAGTATATTCAAAGAACATTGCTGATTTGAACAGGAGTCGATTCTTAAGTCGATCTTGATAAAATGAACTCAAGAGAATTGATTTGATCCGGAGCGATACGTGCTCTCAACATGATTATCGCTCAATTGACAACAAAGTCCATAAAAAAATGTATTATTTATTCAAATCCAATGCCAATCCATGGCAAATAAATGATGTTCCAGCTCATCCGGTCGTACGTGACTTATTCAACGACAAACCGCAATCAGCCAACATTCTACCGCGAAAATGTTATAACAAAATATGTTAATACAATATTGTAAAATTTATTAAAAACATTTTTCACCGGAACTCCCGCGGATTACTCATGTTCATGTTTAACCGTTACCTCAACTTTTTTCAAAGAATTACGTCTCAAGTGTTACGCATAAATTGTAACAATTTTTCTTACTTTTTGCATATTATTTTATTTATTACAATTTTAATTGGGGTGGAGTTTTTTTTGTTTTTTTTGTTTTTTAATTAAATAGAGTTGGCAATTTGTTTTTTTCATTGGTTTTCCAATAATATAAGTTTTATTTTTTATATTAATCTTAGAGATTAGAAAACAACAAAACAACTGTTGCAAACTGTAAATACAAGCATATCAGCACGAGACAAGGATCTATTTTTTTCAGAAATTTTTATTGTTTTTGTGAAATCGAAACTTTCTAGATTCTTTTGGCACAAAACAACTTGTTGATGAGGAAAAATATTCCACGCGGATAAAAGAATATTTTGAATACTATATCATACACGTGAATCAAATATATAGTTCTATATACTCATCTTACATAATTCATATATCTCATATCGAAAGTATGATATTATATATGATTCAGATATATTAGGATCCGTATATATATGTACCCCACAGTTTCATATTTGTATCATATATAGTCCGATATATATAATTAGACCAAACAACATTCTGTGTATTCATCTTATATGATCATGTATGATATGTATGGATGTATAGATCATATACATCCATATATCAACGGAGCCATATTTGAATCATATATAGTTTGATGATTTTAGTTTGAAAAAAAAGCTTATTTCAGATAATTTACAAATTGAATTATAATATGAAAAAAAAAAAGTTATTAGTTGAAAGAAATGTTAATCCAAAATGTATTAAATTTAAGTCCTATTAATGATTAATTAAGTGATTACTAAACTCGTCTTTAGTTTAATTATAAACATTATTACGAAAGTGATATTAATCATGCGAACAAAAACGCATAGGAACTAAACACTTAAGAGCGATTACTTTGCGGAACTGAACCAACTCTTGGAAAAGAGCTCAACTGAAACATTATATAGGATCAAGTCGGGGATTATTGCAAGTCGCTAATGTGTCTGCACTTTTTTTTGCTGCACTTGCAAAAAAGCCACAATTATTTTTTCAATTTCATCGGTCCCATCCAACTTAACCATCAATTTTTCGTATCAATTTTTTTGAAAATTCCTTTCTTTTATATCAATTGAAAGTTTTTTTTTAATTTTCCAAACAGTTAAACAATTTGTAAATTTGGTTTTTCCATCAAATTTATTATCAAAAAAAAAATGCAAAAGTTGAACAATACTTTAATTGAATTTTTTTATTTCGAATAGAAAAATGATGATTAATGAATTGTTATTTAAATTAGAAAAATATAAGTATATTTTCAACGTTGTTAGAATGTTTTGAAATGAAAATGAGTTTTTTATATTAGTTGAAAACATATTTTTTTCAAAAAACAATAGTTTTTGATTGGGTCATTTTGGAAAGAATTGGCCAAGGTTGAACGAAAACTGTTTGAAACGAAATAGGAATCGGTTCAAGGATTTTTGATAAAGAAATATTACCTTTCCCTTTCTATTGAATATTTTGAGACGGTGCGATCCAGCAACTCAGTTCCGAATTGACAACCGAATTGCGAGCTCTGTGTAAATTTCCAATTGTTCGTGTTGAAAGGCTGTTTTATCGAATGGAAAATAAGAAATTTTGCAGTTATAAAAAAATACTAAACATCGGAAAAATTGGAATTGAAATTAAAAAAGAATTATCCGGCGGAAAATTGTGATAAGTATTTTCCCGGACTGATCGCGTTCATTTCAGACGAAGTTGCGCGGTTTCGCTTCTCAAGAATCATCTGTACGCAATTGAATTTAGATTACAGATTGTTATCGAATTTGACGGATTATGAGAGAACCGGCTGGGGCGTCCACACGAGTGTACAAATAATTGCCGTGCGAACAGTGCATATTCAGTCGACTTTAAATGGTCATGTAATCCAGACCCCGTATTTTTCACGCGAACGATCGTTTTTTTGATTCACATCTTATTTCAAGTGTCTTTTTTAACATTTTCATTTTTTTTAATTCTCAATCACAAGGATCCGAGTTTCTTAGTTGAGACCAAAAAAAGTGCGTGTTGTTCAACTTTGTGTTTTTATGTGACAAAAATTGACTGCATTAATTTGTTATTTCATTCTGTTTTCTTTGTGCTTCATGACTGTGTCTTTTTTTATTTATTGGCAGGCTCCACTTTTGATTTGTGACGGTTGTACGTGAACATTTGAGAACGATGCATACCCATGACCATCATGACCATGAGCACGAACTTTTGCCTTATGATGTGCACGATAAGACGGCCGTTCTCACAGCAAAAGCTATCACTATGGTTGTTTTGTGTTCCGTCAGCATTTGCATGGGTCTGGTACCCCTGCAATTAGCTAGATGGTTCAAATGGAATACCACTAACAGTATTAATAATAATCCTAGGTAAATCTCATTTTTTATTATAAACATTATATATATTTGCACCAAATGTACTTTCACATATGGATTTCGAATAAGTAATCTTATATTTATTATCATTTATATTACATAAATTCTTCTTCTTTTAAAATTACAAAATCCATATATATCATATATAACTCTATTGATGGTTCCATTCAAGCATATATAGAATACATATGGTTTTGTTGTATGTCAATTTTAGCGATATCGTTTTTATGATATATCATTAAAGCAATACACAAATGATTTATTATTGCTTATCTTATCAAAATTGTGTTCATTTTTTTTTTTTTAATTGTTTGATACATTTTTGAATATCATTTTCAGGTCTATGCTAGTCGTACATTTATTACTTGGTTTCGGCGGTGGAGTACTTCTAAGCACAACATTCCTGCATCTTCTTCCTGAAGTCGCAGAAGGTGTGAACAGTTTGATCGCTGAAGGAACATGGTCCGAACAAAAATTTGCCATGGCAGAGGCTCTTTGTTGTGCAGGGTAAACAGATTATATAAACCTTATCGTACAAAACATATAATTAACAAAAAATAATTCTTTTTGTTACGAAATTGATGTCGTCATTGGTTTATTCTTTTCATTTTGAATACTATTTTTAGATGACTTACTTTTTTTAAATTCATTTCATTTTATTCTAACTAGTTGTTGTTTATTAATCATCGGTGTTATTTTCAGATTCTTCATCATGTTCCTAGTTGAGGAAATAGTTCATACTCGTCTTCGACGCAAGGAGAAGGAAGTTAGCATTTTGGAATCAGCGATAAACAATAAAAGTCGTAGCACTAATGATTTGATTGAAAATGGCAGTATTACTACTATTCCCTGTGATATTCATATGGGGTAATTTGAGAGTTAGGCTAATTTTCATAAAAACCTTCAATTCTCAGAATTTAATCTGCAAATTTCTAATTTAAAATGGGTTTACAATATCAATGAAAAAAAGGTTATTTGAGATATCACAATTACCCTGAAGTGTCAATTTACCCGGTTGATCTTATGTTACATTGTAAAATTGTCCGCTGTAAAACATATGTTAATAGTTTTATAATTAAAGGGAAAGCAAGAGTTAATTTGTGCGGTAATTGTATGTTTGTAGGTACAATCATAGTCATAACATAAGTTATAATCACAGTCACAGCCATAATCACAGCCACACGGCTAATCCGCATGGACACAGTCACCTGCCCATAGAAAATGGAAATTTGGAGATCAACTCATTACGAGGACTCTTGATTGTTTTGGGACTCTCTGTACATGAATTGTTTGAGGGACTTGCTATCGGATTGGAAAGCTCTGCTGATTATGTTTGGTAATCTTTGTTTATTTCCCAAATTTGAATTTACATTTTTTCAAACTCAATTCAATGTTGTTCAATTTTTGTTTACTACAAGTTTAAAATGTATAATTATATTTTTCAATTCATTTCATTCCATTTTTATTGACAATGAATAGTTTCACTTAAAACTGCATTATACAATTTGATGGTTTTTTCAGGTACATGTTCGCTGCAGTGGCTGCACACAAATTCGTCATCGCATTTTGCATCGGAGTCGAACTGATTGCCAACAAAACTAAAACGTCTCTCTGTGTTATCTATGTCTGTATGTTTGCAGTTGTTTCACCTTTAGGAATTGGAATAGGGATGATTCTTGTTGGTGGTAACTCTGCTGCTGCCAGTGGACCTCTTGCTGTTATTCTACAGGTACAAAAATTATCAATAAAACCTTATGTTTTAATTTATCAACATTTTTTCATCAAAGTAAATATATCAAACTTGTACCCAAAAGTATTCAATTTGTCAACTGAATTTTAGGGTTTGGCATCTGGAACGCTGTTATACGTCGTATTTTTCGAAATTCTTCAACGCCATCGCGACGGACTGAAACAGTTCCTCGCAATTTTCATCGGTTCCCTGGTGATGTTCGGTCTGCAAATAATGAGTAAGTCATTTTATGTACACGCTTTCTTTCTCAACGCAGGTTTTCTGTTTGTTTTAATTGTAATGAATCATGGATCACCATCATTGCGATCACGTTTTAATAACATTTATTTTGTAAATAATGCCATTACATGATGGCACTCGACAAACACAGCGTCACACTTTTCAATTCAAAAGATGGTGACTTAATTGTCGAGCATACAATAAATGCCTAGAGACTCGGTTGCACTTCGTGCCCCGAATGATAACATTAAACAAATGCGATTGATACAGCGTCAGCTTTTTGTAACGCGTTTCGATCCTTTTTCTTTCCATCTTTTTTTTTGTATTCGCGCGTTATCGACGCGCAATTATCAACGCTGAATAATAATTGTCCTCGTGTATTAAATTGCAAGTGTCAATCGCACTGACGGTGAACGCCAAATTTAGTTCAATTTTCGTTATTGGATTTCTGACTTTTCTTAAACAGTGAATTTTTTTCATATATATATACATTTTTTTGTTCATAATTATTTTAAACTTTTATAATCAAAATATATATCAAAACAAATAGAGCACAAACAAAATTAAAAAACATTCACCGAACTAAATTATAATAGAACGAAAGCAAAATTGAAACAAAACAAAAAGTAACTTGAGAAATCAAACTAAAATTTAATACAAATCAAACTGAAACCAAAAAAAAAATAAAATAAAAGTAATTAATCAAAATGAAATTAAAACATAAAAAAGGGAAGAAACACAAAATGTTGAAATAAACAGGGAAGAATTGTCCCTTTGTTGTATTTTTTATGTTTATATTTTGTGTTTAATTTTATATATCTTTATTTTTCAAAATCAATGTTTAATCAAAAAAGAATGTAAGTTTGATACAAAACTTAACTTTTTCAAAACAATAGAATATGAACAATTCAGAAAAAATTCAGCAATTTACATTTCTCATCGAATTATATATATTGTTTAATTTGCATTTGTGATTAATTTTGCAATTTATTTTTCATTCTAATTTGGTTAGCTCGTAATTCGTGTTTGCAATTTTTTCTTATTATAAGGAAATCATTTTGTGCGCTTTAAAAAAACTTGGGAATGGAGGGGGAAAATAATTGCACATCAAACTGTGAAGGTGAATCGCGAGATTAGGTTAAAAACAATCAAGTATCGAATTGGCAATCGAATTTTCTTGCTTGATTTTCTAGTTGGTCATTAAGATACAAAATGATTATTGTTATTTGGGCAAATTTGCGAGCGCCTATAGTTTTCAGTTGAGTAATAAAAAAGTTATACCCAAGTCGATAATGAAATCGGCATCAATCAATTGAGTTTAAATAGATTAAAATATTCCGCGGTGCCGGGTGCGTTATTTGCGTTTTCCAAAGGGGGACTCTGTTATCAGGCAAAACAATTGATGAAATGCATCGAGTCGTAAAAAAGGCAAATTAATACGAGCATAGGCTGCTAATTAAGTTTGCAAAATAAGTGCCTAGGAGATAACTCGGTGAACGACTTGTGCCCCGTTTTCAATAATTGTTGAACCGGCATTTTTAGGCTTGGTTTTGCTGGGTCAACGAATTTATAAAATCGTTTTGAACCATACATTTTAGAGCATCGTCTTTTTACTACGGTTTTTATAATCAGTATTCAAGATTGTTTCAGTATACATCATTATACTTTCTATTTTCAAAAGCAGAATGGTTTTTCTTGACTTATCAATTTTGAAAAAGTGAAAAACAAAATAATAAAAATAAAACCTAAACAAATCTTAATCAGAAAATTAAATAATAAACTAGAACAAACATGGAAATTTTATTAGAAAAAAGAGAGAGAGAAATAATATGAAATGAAAACAAAACAAGATACAAAATCCAGAAAATTATTTGGTTTTTTTTAATTTAACAAAATGGAGTATTTTTTAAACTTATTAAAATTAAAACTATTTTGTTATATACAAACACCGATCTTTGACTCTCATTTTCATACAAAGTAGATTGAAATTGGGATATTAAAATTTACGTCAATTATGTAACACAACTTGTCACTCGTTTCTCGATTACGTATTTACGTTTGTTGTTTTTTTTTTTTTTCTCCCATTTCAATTCTATAGCGTTATTGAAAATTTATGTCTCCTTTTTTTTCGAAAAAAATCAATGATTCAACTTTTACCGTTAGTTTTATTCATCCAGATATTTTTTATTATTACATGATTTCAATTTTTTGTATTGTAGTTGAATCATTTTAGATTGTTACACCAGATACAATCTTTATATTCAAAATATTTTATCGTGAGAAATTATTTTATTCATTTTTGTTATTTAATTGTATGATTTTGAAAATGAACTCGCGGTTGAATATAAGTGGAAGCTGGAATACATAGTCACGATCGGAGTTTGATTTTATGCTCCTTTCACTGTTTATCAGCCTTCACCTACAAAATGTATCAAGTCCAAAATTGGATTACTTGAAATGAAGATACAAATATACAATATAAAGTTTGCTTTGAAAATAAATTTGCAAGTTTATTTTGAAATTGTTATTTCAATTAAAGAGCAATCATTACATCAAATAAGCCACATTAAAATGTAAGTCAGTTAAATAAATGAATAGTTGTACCGCTGATGCATAATTAGAGATATGATTGTGTCATTAAGATTATAACTCGCGCTGTCCACAAACGCATGAATTACGAAAGGCTTGCAATTTAATGATTAGGCATTACTACGAAGGTGTGTTATTTAAAAATATACAAGTTCAGTGGTCGCTCAAAAGAATGCGATGCTGTTTATACAATGTTGGATCGAGGAAATACTCACATCCTCGAATAATCTCTCTTTTTAAATTGTTGCTTTATAAATTTAAAAACTATACGTCATTTAATTCATTTGTTGCTTTTTAAATTTTATATTTATTCCATTTTGTGTTTGTTTTTTAATTATGTCATTTTGCTATGTTTGTAGTATTGTTTAAATTTTATTTTGTTTATTTCATGTTTTAGATTTATTTTTAAAATATTTTTTATACACGTATTTGTTTACAGTTGTTTTTTTGTTTTGTTTATATTTTATATCTGATGATTCATGAATTATTTAAACTTATTATGTTTTCTTTGCTTTTCTATTTTGTTTAAATTTTGTTTTATTTGCTTCGCTAATATGTTTACATTACTACAATGACAAAGTTGTTGAATGATACGACTTGATTGTCTATTGATTTATTTTTTTTAATTTTTAAATTAACATTGTTTGTTAAAATGATGACAAATGAAATTGTGAAATTTATTCAAGAATTAATAAAATCAAGTTTCGTCTCTGAGAAACAGGAATGATTTTTAAAGGTCATCAACTCGTTCAATATTTTTCTATAATACAATCACCAGGTTTTTTTAATCGACAATTCAATTAAACTTTCCCTCTAATTTGTTCATTTATTGTAGTACATTTTTTTCGTAAAAAAATGTCGATCGATTCATCTCATGGATCATTAGAAATATTAGAAACTGATGTTTTCCCCCATAGAAGAAGTGATGATGAAAAAAATCATCAGATAATGATTGCTTCCTGCTACTTGGATCATTTTTGACGAAAAAGATAATCTTTTCTCATTTCGAATGATCTGAAAAAGATAATCAGAAATGAGGAAATTGTATCGAACCCGCGCGGTCATTGAAAAAGAAGAATTTGAATTTATTTATGATTTTGGCGGAAACAAAATTAGCATATGATAATTGCGTTGGATGTGCAGACGTACTTTGACATGATGAATAATATTGTTGGAAGTAACAATGCTTAACATATGACGTCATTTTTGATGATTACAAAAATCTAACATAAAATGATAACTATTGTTGTTGACCATACGAATGTGTGCTGCGTTTGAATAATAAGCTTATTGGTTGATAGGAAAGGAAAATGTTGAATGAAAAAAAGTGAAAAACAAAAATTGGATTTCGGTATGCATCATAAGAACGCGTCTAATTAGGAAGATGTTGAAATGATGCAACCATGTGTTAAAACGATGTAAACAAAGACAGCAGCATGCGAACTGTAGAGGTCAAATAAAGTATTTCGTCAGAGCGCAGAAAGAAAATGAAATAAGAAGGCAAATTTATATAGAATGATGGATTGTGCACAAGTAATGAAACAAGTGGAAGGAAAGAGAGCGCGAGAAAGCAGAGAGAGAGAGAGAGAGACG
>JAAMPD010002750.1:0-13173 GCA_025266255.1 Trissolcus basalis
CAAGGACTATGAATTCGTACTTGAATTGTGTGTAACGAATTTTTAATTAGCGTACCGGGCGAACTGCTTCTGTAGATACGTTGCACTTTGTTTTTTATATTGTTCCGAGAGTTGAATCGACTTGAAATTTTGTACACTTGTAGGTCGGGATCAGATCTGCTCTGAGAAAAATTGGCAAGGCTGCGAAATCGACTCAATTGTGTGTACGAATTTTCAATGAGCACCACAATTTTACACCAATGTCGGTAATGTAGGTTGCACACGACTTAGACATCTTCTTAAATTGAGGTTAATTAAAAATGATTTAGAATTATTTTCATATTTAGTCGCTCAGTTGACTGCTATATCGACGTTAATTCAAAATTTGATTGAAAAAATGTTGAGAAATGTTTCTTCGTTGTGACAAATAAAGTTACATTACCAAGTTTTGAACCTGCGTCCTCCAGAAGATTATTGTATTGTCTTGTCCACTGCACCAAAATCAACCTGAAAGTGAAAATGTTGTCCTGTAAAAATTGACAATCATCATCCCGAATGATTCTATTGCAATTTGGCAATGAGTTGACAAAATTGATCTCGATGAGTATTAAAAGTTGATCTCCCTTGATCGGAGTGAAAGTGACCTGATGTGCTCGACGAAGCATTATAATTGGATTTCGTCATAATAATATCGTTATGCTATTCTGCAATAAATCCGATTGGTATAATCCGAAATCAAAAGCACATTCGCAGTTACGTAAAAGGTTCTCCCCATGTTCATTATATTATTACAAGGATTCATTTAAAATTCAAGAAAATCACAACAAACGGCATTAAGCGCGATTAAAATTTTATCCTCAATTTCTGATAAATACCTACATGATTATATATTTTCTACACAATTACCAGGTCAAAGATATCAAATCTACTGAAATAACTATAATAAATCGGATCAATTTAACGTCAAAACGTGATCACAAATTTTCATAATTTGTTTTATTTTGGTCTTTAAAGTTACTAGTCCAAGTAAAAATTCATATATGGATCAGTACATGACATATATACGTTCATACATAAATTTTTACTTGGAAATGGAAATATTTTTATGATTAAAATTAGAGTAACTTTAATGGATCGGATCAATCTAACATCAAATTGTAATTTTATTGTAAATTTACTAATTCAATTAAAAATTTATATATGGATCCATATCAATGGCAGCACATATATAATCATATACAAATTTTTACTTCAGAGAATGGAACTATTTTTACAGTTAAAATTGCTGACACTACCAAATTGTAACTACAAATAAATTTTTATATTTTTATTTCAAATTTACTAACCCAAGTAAAAATTCATATATGGGTACACAAATAGCAGCACATACATGCTCATATACAAATTTTTGACTTGGTAATTGAACTATTTTCATGGTAAAATTGCACAATACCAGTTGCAAGAATGAAAACAAAAAATGAATCCCTCGTGGGATGCATGAAAGCCGTTTTGGAAGTGCAATAAGAAGCGTGCGATAATTAATTAGCTTTGGTTTGCAGAAACTGCGCGAGTTGGTGAATCGGAATTGTCACGCTCGAGGGTGGACAAATTCAGAGTTTGCGGGGGTACTGGAATTAATGTCGTGGCATGTGCGGCGTGTGGGTGTGAATCGCCGGCGCATTCCAAAACGACTGACAGAATGTGAATGATAGGTAATTTATAACGCGTCGGAATGGGCGTCGCGAGTGAGATATAAAACGCCGCGAAGGCGAATATCGCGCGCGCGTCCAACCGAAATAGAAAGCCAGGCAGCGTCGTACGTCATTTGGTGGAGACACACCTCGTATGTTTGGTGTGCACGCGGTCCCCTAATAGGCCGGCTGTCGCTTCTTAATTGACTGGGTGGGTAGTTATTTCGCATCCAGTTCTTTTGGTCGCGCGCGCGATCGACATCGCCGGGCGTGGAAAACGTGATTCATGAGCGCCGTACTCCCTCGACGATTGACTTCGTGGAAAGGGCCTCTTTAGCAACTCATTACAACAGGAAGCATTTGTTTCGGATCATCTTGCGCTTGTCGCGGACGAACCTATTGAGCAACGGTGTCAACAAATCGGGATAAACCTCCGAGGTACTCTATTTCTGGAGAGTAACTTTCCAGAGTAATTTTACCATGCTTGAGCACCACCCCAGTCAACAACGGACTAATCGCCACCGAAAGTATATACATGATTTTTGCTGAGTGTTGAACCTCGCTGATGCGGCTCGTCGTTATTCTGCCCGGCTGTCATAATAAATGCAAATTTGTTGCCACTGATTCTGTTAGCTCAAACTAATTTCAGGTGTCGTCGTAATTAGCTGGCAGTCAGGAGGAACTGAAGATGGTTTTATAATTATAGCTCAACTAAATTGTCAAGAAATTGAATGCCAAATCATGGACCTGAAATGAATGTTGGAATTGTGAATGTTTAATTTTTGTTTTTGGTGGTAACATTTTTCATTCGGGGTTGAAATTGTTGTTTGGAGTTATGACATAGTTAAATGAAATTAACTATGATTTCATGAATTAAAATAAAGTTTGTGAAATGAAAATATCAGTGTTGTTAAGGTGAGACTGTCGGTACAGTAAAAATATAGCGTTTTCAAATGATAATTAACTGTAATAATTAATATTCAAGGTCAAAAACACTTACCCAGTTGTTTATTTATTTATATCGTAATATTTATATATTATATATTTACCAAAAGCCAAAAAAGTATATTTGGAAAATTATCATTTACCATTCCGAGTTTTTTTTTTTTCGTTATAGTTGTAGAAATTCTTTCAGCCTTCTTCATGTATCTTTTGAGTCTGCAAAACAAGACTGAATGAAAATACAAGAAAATAAATTGGAATTTTTAAAATAATTGTGCCACGTTAGACTATCTGAAACAATCAAACAAATTTGGTTAATTTAAACGAAACACAATTGTTTTATAAAAATGAAATTCCAATGTACAATAATCAAAATACATTCTAACCTCACATTAGTAACCAATGCAAATGTTTGCAAATTATCTTGCAAACAAAACAACTCCCTTGCACAAGAATCGGTGTAACTTCCAAAAATTAGATTGTTATTTTAATTCCTTCATTTTCTTCTTTTGTCTTGGCTCTGATATCATTTCAACTTTTTTACTTACAAAAAAAAAACAGAAGGTAAACACAACAGACTTCCATCCATGTAAACAATAGAGATTCATGGCACATTCGAATGAAAAATTCTGTGTTGTGGTGGGGAGAAAAACGTTAGAAAACTGTGATTCCTTTTTCCGACGTTAGAGTGCGCTGGAAGCAATTATTTTAGTGAGGTTATGTTGACATCTTGAACAAACTTTGTGTTTTGATTGATCTCTAACTTACAAGAAAGTGAGGTTATGTTGACACCTTGAAAAGATTTTGTGTTTTGATTGATCTGACTTACAGGAAAGTGAGGTTATGTTGACATTGTAAACGGATGTAATTTTGTATTCTGGTTGATTCTACAAATTGCAAACTTAAAAAAAATATGTCTCTCAAACCAAGACCGACTGAAAAATCTTTTTGGATCTGAAAAGACAATTTTTATGCAATAATAAAAATCACAATCAGGTAATCTTATATTTTCTATAATAAAATTTGGCACCAAAATTAACATTTAAAAGTAATTAAATAACACTTCTACAAACGGTAAGATAGAAAACGTAAAATATTGAACTGCAAAATTGATTAAAATAATTCACAACCTGTATATTTTTAAAATGAAAAACAATCAAACTAACTACTGCATTTTGTTCGTCCAATATAGGCAGAGCAGATGGTTGATGTTTCGTAAGCAAATTTCAATATGATCTCGAGGATTGCACAAAGGAAATACTTCTGGCTTCGCATCACGCCAACAAACGTATCTGAATTGTGAAAGAAGCACAGGATCATTTGAAAGTCCAGACGCAGCAGCAACAAAACCAACTCTTGACAGAAAATATTAATGTTCTCGTCGAAAAAACATAAACGCGAAGAGCGCCAATTTTCCGCCAGTTTCACTCTTGAGAGCTACCTTTGAGGGTTTTGCTGTTGGTTGACAAAGCGCCAGGTCGATTTCACTGCAGGGTTTGTCGATTTTGTGACAATCGATCGGCGGCGCCTATTGTCGAGGGCCCAGTACATAAGAATCAGTTTATTTTCTCCTTCGGCGGTCGTAAATCTTGGCGCATAAATTAAATTTTTCACGCCGGCGCATATACACTGGAATCAATCAAATTACCTGGGGTACAAATTTGTGAAATAAACAAAGCCCATAAATCGCAGGGCCAAACAATGGGAATCGAAAAACTCGTGCGAAGAGGGAAATCGGGCGTGAAAGGCAGGTACTTCGAAATTTATATTGCGCGCCGCCACCGCCGGGCTTGGAAAAGTCGTCGCACACGCCCCAACTCGAGCCCCATTGTCGCGAAAAGAAGAATCGACCTCGGACCTTTTTTTCTGCGCCCATAATTGCATTTTAACGGAGCAGCTGGCGGCGCCCTGGCGACAATAAGTCGCGGCCACTTGAAACTGACAATCAAATAATTTGGTACCAAATGCTGGTGCATTATGGCGCTGGAACAATCCGCGCCGATAACAAACATCCCGACTGTAAAACCAACCCGAATGGGGGCGTTTTGTCCCGTCCGCAAACACGTGCGGTTTCAATTTTTATTTTCATCCGCTTTTGTCGCGGACCGACCGTAATATTTTTATCGATTCTCAACTACGGCCAACAGTTTCAAACTTCAGCACAAAAGTTCTTCGTCTGGGCTAAAAAATGACCCTACGAAATGGTCTTTATGAAACGTAAAAATTCGTTTCGATTTTTCTGTCGAGAGTTTATAAAATTTGGGTGGATTTTTTTAGTTTCATACTTTTCTTTGGGGAATTTTTTTTTTTTTTAATCTTGTTTGATGAAATAGATTGGGTTTTTTGATTCGGACTATTTAATTTAAAAATGAAGGGTTAATTGATAAGGATTTGAATTTTATTTTTATTTGTTATATATTAGTGAGGATAACAGTCTAATTTTACACAGTTAATGACGCTTATTTGAAATAAAATATATGAAAAAGCTTCAAAACACGTCAAAAGAGTTGGATTTCTTTTTTAATTTTAAACCACACATTTTCTAAATTTTTGTCGTCTGTATTTTTGGAAAGTGATTTTCCGTCCAAGTAATTCAAACTGTAGTGTACGAAAAATAAATTGCCATGTGTTTCCCCTTTCGGGTGATATTAAATTGCAATGAATTTATTTTTAAATAATTTAAGAATAATTAAATTTAAATAAAACTTGAGTTTAATAAAACATATCAATTTCAATGGTAACAGAATTAATTTTAATTTCAAGTAAGAGTAAAAGTACAATATAAAATGTTTTACTCAAAAGAATTAATCATTGAAATTAATCATCATCAAATTAATTTTATATTTCATTTGACAATTTTTTTAGACTAATGATGAGCAATTCGGAATTGAATAAAAAAAGATTTTTTTGTAAAGCATTAAGAAACTTTTGTTTATAAACGTCAACATTATGCAAAGTTATTTATGTACACTGTGGGAGGGGGAGGGAGGGGAGGCAACATTTTTGATGGTAAAAAATTTGCAATTTTTTGAATTGCTGTCACTTCGACAATTTCCAACGAAAATAATTAAATTTTTTTCTTAATTAAACATCCAGATTTCGTTTTCCAAACTTATTTTTATCAAAATTCGTTCTTTTAAAGCCAAACATAATCTTAAACTCAAAATTAACGTCCAAATTTTACATAAAAATTAAAAATTCATTTTGTTCTAAAGAATTTAATTTCAAAATCGAATTCGTATACGGAGAAAAAAAATTATATTAAAATTACCAGACAGTATAGTAACGCAGTCATAAATGACATTGTCATTAGATTAAACCATACAACGCTAAAATTTTTATCAAAATAATAATTTTTTTTTTCATAAATATATTAAGAAAAATTATCATCTGTATGGTAAAAATTATGTAACAAAGTAGTAATTTTCTTCTGATTTTGTACTTATGACCACTTTACTGTATTGTATGATAAAACTTTTGAACACTTTTAAACTTTTTCTACATTTTTTTTTCCTCCGTGTATAGAAATATACACTTTTTAAATACTGAATATTAAATTTCAAGTTTCTATAAAAAGTGATAAATAACAAAACACGAATAATAGCATGTTATTGGGCGAAAATAAATAGATCTGAAAAATCCAATTAATTATGGTTGCACATCTTAAAAATGACAATAGGCGGGATGATTAATAATGTTATTACATTGAATTTCGTCTAGGAATAATATATATCTGCGGTTCTTTGAGAATAAGAGCATTAGATGCTATTGGGAAAGGAATAATCGGTCGAGTTGGAGAGGCGTGAGCCGTTTCTTTCAATTTTTCTTGTGCCTTTTTTTGTTTGCCAATGTTGAATGCATTGGGTCCCGGAATGGCAAGAGATGGACCGATGGGGCCATTGTGGGGACGCGCGTACGCTCCGCAGTGTGCCTTTTCGTCCGAGTCATTTAAATCTCATACAAGTCGAGTGTCAGTTTTAGTTGAGTCGAGTGGGCCGATTGTCGAACAATTCCAAAGAGTGAAATTGACTCCATTCCATCGCTCAAGAGGTGCGCTTTCCAACGATGACAATATGTGAGACCATTTTACAGCTGATCTCACTTGATCGATAGTTGACGTTCACTTTGTCGCAAGGTGTCAAAAAAATGAAGCATGCCTTCAAACTCTATCAAATGCTCCAATTCTGGGAAACCGATTTTTATTCATTAATCGGGTTAAGTGTCGCAGATTCCCACACTCTCTTCGTCCTCATGTCATACTTCAAATTTTGATTCTGAAAAATAAAAGAAAAACTTTATTTTTTGAATTTTTAGGGGAACAAAATGTTTAGGGGAATTAAATTTTTGGATTGTAAAATTTGATGGTGTGTACAATGTAAAAATGATAAACTAATAAATTGGGCGCAACAAAAGATGTTTAGTGTGAAACATGAAAAAGGGAACGACAAAAGTGAATCGCTCGTTCAAATAGCAGTTCATTATTTTGTCCTTACCGAAGATTCGTCCATTGAAGAATCGCGCCATAATTCATATTTTCGTATGGTCCCCACACCGAGAGTTTATCAAATTAGAGGAGTCGAAGAAGAGACTCAACGCTGCACGCATAATGTATGAAAATATATTTCCACCTGGTGAAAATGATATACTGATTTGTAATGGGTCCGGACACCTGGCGCATTGTGGCAAAGAGACACCAGAAGAGAAAAAAAAGAGCCCATAAACTCTCGCGACGTTCAAAACTAAATGGCTCTAGAATGTCGCTCTCGGAAATACTACCGATTGAGAATAAAATTCAAGATTAGTATTAACGTCAGGAATCGAAATTAATTTTGTCCAAAATATTTTGGAATGTTTTTTTAATTGGTTAATTACATTATATTTATTGAATAATATTGAATAATATGAATGATATTCATTTTTGAATATAAAATTTTGAACAAACCAAAAAATAATAAAATATTTCGTACATATAACAAAATGATAAAAAATAATAAAAACACAAAAAAATGAGAACTATGAAAATCTAATGTGCAGAAAATTATAAATTGAAAATTAAAATGTAAACAAACCACAAAATAAAAACAATGGACATGAAACATGTAAAACGGTTTATGAAATGAAAATAAAATGAAAAGAAATTCATGAAATGAAAACAATAATATAAACAAAACACAAAATAAATAAAAAATTCAAAGAAACGTATAAACTGAAACCAACAATGTAAACAAATCAGAAAATGAAAATAAAAAATGTGAGGAAATTTATAAATTGAAAACAAAAATGTAAATAAACAAAAAAAATGAAAACAATGAAAATAAAATGTAAAGAAACTTATAAATTGGAAACAACAATGTAAACAAACGACAAAATAAAAAAATGTAAAGAAACGTATATAAACTGAAACCAACAATGTAAACAAACCACAAAATAAAAATAATGAAAAATAAAATTGTAAAAAAATTTATGAACTAACGATAAAAATGTAAACAAATCGCAATACAAAATGAAAATAAATCGCAAAATAAAAAATATACCAAAAAACTTGATAATGGAAAACTAAACTAAGAAAACATATAATAATGTAAACAAATCATAAAATTAAATCTCAAACACTAATACAAAACAAAGAAAACAATGAATCAAAGAAACGAAATAAACATAACAATATAAACAAACAACAAAATCAATTCCTTTCCAAAGAAAGGCAAATTAGTTTCTCCGTCGTCAATTCAATAGTAACAAAAGTTAACTCAAAATGCTATATATGTGGAATGTCGACAACGTTCCCGGAACGAGCAACGTTCATAAACAAAAATTAAAATGACCCACGCGTGGGCCGAAAGAAAAAAAATGAAATCATTGTCCTGGTGGATGAAAAGGGACAGCTGCGAGGACCACCTCGATCGAGAGACAGTCAGGCGTCTTGATGAAAATTTCGCGACCCATTATCTTCCGCATGCCTACGGGATTCTTGCGTCGAGTATCCCATGGAGGCGCACAAATAGTCTCGAGAGGACACCTTTATGAATGATTAAAGCGACACGAAATGTTAGCGGAGGGTCGCCTCTAGCTGTTTTGCCCGAAATTGATTTTGATGGCCGCACTACACAATGAAAAGCAGTCTGTCAATGACCAACCCATCATAGACCAAAGTTGTTTTTATAATACTTTATTTGTTGGCGATTAAGAGGATGTCGAAGTCGATGGCGAAATTCAAATCCTGTTTTTGGCGGGAAAACCAATGTTTTGTGAATTTCTCGAAAAAATGGTACAAATATTGACGACATTCATAAGCAGACAAATCTTTGATCGTTTCAAAGTATTTTGGAACATATACCAAGACAATTGACTGTGAAATGCGATCGCAAGTAGTGACCGCGTTTTTTCAACAATTCTAACCTACAAAAACCCCACATGAAAAACGCGGTCGCTAAATATGATCGCATTTTACAATCAATTGTTGCATTTTAAGTTTGTAAATAATCTATAAAAATGAGAGAATCGTCTGATATAAAAATTAGTAAACAACTCGTGTTTACTCTTATTCAAAAATAACAAAAACAACAATCTTACACCAATGTCGGTAATGTAGGTTGCACACGACTCTTTATTGGCACGCAAAATATTTCTCTGACAAATTTAATTGAACAGGCAAACAGAAATGAAAAAAAAAAATTCCATCAAATTTAAATTTCAAGTTAAAAAAAAATTTTCTCATGCAATTTGAGGAAAAAAATTTTTTTTTTTAATTTCATGTGGTGATTAATTGTGAATTCCTATTATTCAAATGACGAAAATTGCCTAATCGTTTTCAAGTTGACAATCAATAAAATCTCATGGTTTTTGTATCAATTTGGTGATTTGACGTTTCCAATTCAAAAATATGTCACCCAAACTTTTAATGATCCCTTGACAATAAAATTTTTTGAACGATTGCGATGACTCGGGAATATTTTACGACTCGTTATATGTATTTTCGATATTTTTTTCAATCAATATTAATTTATGCTGAATTTCAATGTCCACCTTTGATAAAATATTTTCGTCCATTCAATAATACAATTACGTTTGAATCAAAGCTCGAAGTAATAAGAAAAATGAATTATGAAGGACTATTGTGTCATAATTATAGATTTACTCGAGATATCTATTCTTATTTGGGAGGTGTTCCCACTGAATTCTTTGACTTACTATAGATGTCAAATAGATTTTTTTTTCTTTGAAGATGATTAATGACAATCAAAGAAGCCTTGTTTCTAATCTTGAAAAAAATAAAAGATTCTATTTACAGGTGCACGATTAGAAAAACTGTCAACCGTACCAATGACTTTGCACTATTTTTCTTTTCTACTTGAAAGTCAAACTTGTTACCCAACGCTATCAAGATCCCAATTTAATTTGACATAATAATTTCAGAACAAAGGACAGTGAGTTTCAAAAATTTTTACGTTTTTCTTCTTAAAGTTGTTATAGCTGTCAACCCAGCGGCTAAATATAAAAATAATTCAGAATCACGTATAATTAACTTCAATTTAATATAGCAAGTTAAATTAAAATTCATTCAAATTTTTTAACTGTTATTTAAATAAAATATTGATTTTTACTTGTTTTTTAACAATAGTAATTCCTTGAATCGCGTAGTACACATGCTATCTCACTCTTACACATGGCGTTTTCGTTGTAGTTTTAGGTTAAAAGTAAAATATCCTTTTTATTTGTTTAGATCGACCATTTTTTGAAACGAGCATTCAATTTTTTAAAACTACATGTACTTTTATGTAGTTTTGTAAAAAAATTGATAGATTATTAAAAATAACAAACTGTTCATTTTTATAACAATCAATATTTTGTCTCATTTTACGAACCAAAAAATGCTGGACCAAAATATAATCACAGCTGATTTTTCAGTTGGGGATCTTGAAAAGATTGCAACTTTTTTATTCCTCTTTATTTAACATCAATAAATCAGCGAATCGTCGTCAATAGAATTTCAAAGTTCAACAACCAGTCTTTACTGTCTAAACGCACTTATCACGCTCCGCGCGGCTGACTGTTGAGTCCATCCGAGCGGCTGAGGTGTGACTATGTTTGAATACACTGTTGATTGGGTCATAAATGTGTCTCCTGCTTAAAGCGAAATTTCGTTTTTTTCTGTTCCTCTTCGTTTTATTGTACCTGTCGGCTTTTTTCCTTTCCACTTCCTTCTTGAAATCAATCAAGAACAGATTCTAAATTTGACCACCCACGCAGACGAAAAATCTTACACTTTTTCGACGGTCTTTTAAAATTTAGATTAAAAAAAGGTAATTTTTCTTTTTTAAAAAATTTTCACATATAAATTGAGACATATAATTGAAAGCATAAATAAATTTATTGGACACTATATATGGGGCATGAAGCCCCATATATAATATATATGGATCCATTTATGCATGTCCTTTTAGTAAAAAGAATCATGCATTGTCCATATATGAAACATATTGACCATATATTGCCAATATATTGAACAATTTTGAAAGTTGCTAATATGTTGACAATCTGTTGTCAATTTATGAATAATATATGGATAATATATGATCATGTTTACTAGGCATTTTCTATATTAAAAATATAACCGTATCTATTCCCTAGTAAAAGGGATCATATATTGTCCATATATTGTCAATAACTTGACAATAGATTGTCAATATATTGTCGATATACTTTCATATATTGACAATATATTGATCATTTAATTTAAATACTTTTCATACATCAACCATATATAGGCAATATATAATATATTGCAATATATTGTCTATGTATGGTCAATTTATTGTCAATATATTGATACTATATGGTCAATATATGTTTTATATATGGAGAATATATGATCCTTGTTACTAGGGTTCTCATATATAAAACTCATAAGTTTTTTTATAAATTATATATGAAAAAGGCAATTATAATATTAAAAATATATTATATAATGTAAATAACTTATATAATATAAAATTCATGAATAATATAAAATGAATTTTATATAATCCAAATATTATTCATAATATATCAACATATTAGCAATGTTCAAAAACATTCAATATATTATTGATATACTGACAATATATCGTCCATATATTGTCAATACATTGACAATATATTGATAATATATTATCAGTATATTTTATGTATGGACAATATATTACAAATATATTAACGATATATTATTTTTTTAAATTGCTTCTACATTGCTTATATATATAGTCCATATACGAAAAATACTCAAACATATATGATCAATATAAAGTCCATATATATTCAATATATGATATGCTGAGAATAATGTATTATCAATCTATTGATAATATATGGACAATAAAATATAAAAAAAACTTTTTTAACTTCGTAAAAATATGTCGACTTATGTTATATGTAAAATTGTATTTCTTGTGGAATTCAGTAAATAAGAATTTGCGAAGAAAATCACATCCATCTGAGGCCTCAGAGTCATCATCAATTATATCAGAATTACGTTGATATTATGTTGGGAATGATAAAGCGATACTCATATAATTTGTTATAATAAAGTGTAATTCCGAGGTAGCCGCGGGACAATGAGCCGCGTGATGAGCGAGAAGCTTGCTGTCACGCGTGAAATATAACGCTCAATAAGTCAGCCAACAGTATCATATCCACCATCGAAAATTAACTTTCCGTCATAGGAAAAAGTTCGTTCTCAATATTTTCAGATCATTTTCATTTTTCATAATTTTTTTTTCATGTACAATATAATTTAACAAATAATCAATCATAAATAATTGTGGGTTCTTTGAATTTAAATTTTCGTAACACCGCTACAGGAGCTGTGGTTTTTTCAAATGATAATAACAATTTAGTTCAAAAAACATTTTTGGTATGGAGGAAAGTTGAACAAAAAGAAATATAGGTAAAATGGAAAAATGATATGAATGTGATGTAAATCATTTTGTGGGAAAGATTTTTTATTAATGACAATATTAAAGGATGGATTCAAATGTACCACATCATGCAAACTCGATGATTGATTAATGTGGTACAAAATCACGTATACAAATGGTCTTGATGTATACATTGAACACCTGTATCGAAGGTCAACAGACTTACGCTCGATACAGAAAAATGTTACGTGAATAACATCATCTGTATATTATAATATTTATGGTCCATTGTATTTCGTTTGTATTAAATTTGATTAAAATCCATGAATTTACTCGACGTGAAAGTAAAAATAACATTTTATTATATTTTGCAAACATAACCCTACTAAAATACATTAACAATATATTATTTCGAGCAAATTATATATTGTTCATATATTGACAATGTATTAAACAAAAATAAATAAATATATATTTTTTATATTTTCGCCAATCATATATTGTCCATATATGGACTATATATTGGCAATATATTGTCTGTGTAATCGATATGTAGTTCATATATAAAAAATACTCAAACATATATGATCGATATATTGTTTGTTTATTGTATGTGTATATTTCCGATGTTAAAAATTTGTTTTTTTTTTTTTTTTTTTTTTTTT
>JAAMPD010002751.1:0-13194 GCA_025266255.1 Trissolcus basalis
TCCATTGAATTTCAACTCTGAGGTTAGTTTGCGATTTTTTATAGTAAATTTTCAATTTTTTTCTGCGTGCATTAATGCAGATATAAATCACAACCTCCGGGTCGATCTAAAGCTATACTCAAACAAAGAAGGGGAATATCAAATTTTGTTGAATTAATTAACGAATAATTCAATGCATACTCTGAGCGTGAAACTTGCATTTGTTGCACCTCAATTACAATTCGAAATAAAGATAAGTTGAAATTTAATTAATCATTTGATTATTAAATTAAACTAATCCAGAGAGTTTTTTTAATTATAAATAAAATAACAAAAATTCATGTAAAATGTTACACAATGAAAAAACCTAAATCAACAAAAATACAGTTTACTGCATTGATCTTTATGTATAACTTAAATTTAAAATGAAATAAACATCACTTGTAAGTTTTCACATTAAGCGTCATGGATCTTTCATTAACTGTAAACTTATACCCATCATAGATTTATTTTGAAGCTGAAATTTTGTTTTAAATAACTATTTTATTTTAATTTATTATAAATGTTTATATATTATAAAATGAAACAACAAATCAAAAGTCATAAAAATTTAAAAATAGTTCTTTCTCTTAATTGAATTGTTTACAAGGAAAAGTTTATCCGCATGAAAAGTAAAATACTTGACTTTTTTTAACAGCTTGTACATAAATACATAATAGATAGATCCTCTAATCCAGAGCAATGTGTTTCGACGATGCCAAGTGTCGAACAATTAATTAAACAACTGCAATGATCATGTTTCTTCAATTTGAATTAATGCATTTTAAGCAGGCTACAATTTTTCGATATGGCATTTTGCCAAATTGAAGCTGGAATCAGTCACATAAAACAAGCCTTGTCTACGCTTATTTTCTTCAGCCATTGTGCGCTTGACCATCAACGGAAATCATTAAAAGTCATCAGTGAAACTTCAATTTAATGGTAACAATTTTGTTTGGTCTCGCAACCAACTTGCAAGAATGTTAGAAACTTTTAATTGCATTCGTATCAAAAGAGAAAGGTTCAAGAGATTTTTTGGATATTTTTTAAGTAATTGTCAAAGTAGACTAATGATTAACAGTTAATTATGACTAACAAAATGAAAAAATGTATAATATAAAGAAAATTGCTGCTATACAAAAATTCTGTGAAGTAAATTGAAAACACATTACTAATATAAAAATAATAATTTAATCAAAATATTTTGATAAAAATAATTTTGTTTGTTTGTTATAGCAATAGTTTGTACGTAATCACAATGGATAATTTCTATTGATTGTTTGTATAATCTTTTGTTATACATCTTCTGAGTGATATAGTCTTCCTCACACAAATTAATATAAATACATATAGTGACATTTAAGTTGTGAAAATGAAAACAACATGGCTTGAATGTTATTTATAATATAAATAGAGAATATTATACAAAACATTTTTATACAAATATACATGTTAATTAATGAAATAAATTGAAATGAAAAATAAATTTCAACAATTTTAATCATAATTACTAATACCAATAAAATGTTTTCTTTATTCTTTATAGAAAAATCATTGATTAAACCAATATTCATCGAGCTTATATTATATTACTATAGTTGATCAGAATAATGCTAAAAATCGTGTAAAAGCTTTTTCAAATATATGTAATAAAGATTTTACGGAATGAACAAACAAGCAACCGCGAAAACAATCCTATTTTTATTAAAAAAAATTACTATAAAAATAATTCAGTGAATTACTGTTTTGGAATCAAAATAATATATAAACATGATAATAAAATATTGTAAATTGTAATTTATGTGTGTGATGTTTAAAATGAAAATTAAAAAAATCTAAGAAAAACAGAAACAATTTGACAATTTGGCACTTTATTTGGTTAAGTATTTTTCACATCAACTGATTAACTGTACAAATCATTTGTTGTACGTATATAATATGTATAGAGGAAACTCCATACTATGTCTTGGGGCAGTGCTGGGCTTTAGCTCCAACAAGACATGGAATCTTAGGCTCGGGCATATTAACACCATGGGAGTTGAGAGAATTGGAGCTAGGTCAAATTTTGCGATTTTGCGCGGTTATTAAACTGGCTCCAATCACATGAACAGGGGGGATAAGTAAAAAGACTTAAGTCAAGTGCTTCTTGCGAACGCGACCCCTCAATACTACAAATATTATAATATATTAATAATATATAATATATGAATTGTTGAAGTAATACTTACTTATTGTAAGTCAAGCTTAGTTTTAGTTTTTGTTGTTTTTTTTGTCCCAATTAACTTAGTTTACTATATCTAAAGAAATGCACATTTTACTGAGCACCGGTTTTACAAGCGCAAGAATAGCATTTTCAAAGTAACACCTATCTGTTCGATTTGTAACATAAGTGTGTCTGTGCAAGCAATTGCATCTGAGGTGAATGATTCGATGAATCGACCATCTGCGAATGATTTATGCAGCATCGTTTCAAGACGGTTGGAGTTTGATCGTTTACCAAGATCTCGAATATAAGAAACGAACATCTACCATAAAAAGGTTATTTTTGCTAGGTTTTGAACGACGGGATGAAATAAACATTCGGCTATGCAACATGCATGAAGCGAGGTTGTATAAAAATGGTGACATGGATAAAGGTCAGAAAATGTATAATATCATCGATGGGGCGATTTACGTATACAATCGAGATGATATCCACGATTAGAATAGTAAAACTTTTGGCCAAGTGTCTAGCCCAAATATCTACAATGCAATTAGATTGCTCTACTTTTTCTTTTCGATTATACTTGGAGATTAATGATATTCAATTTTACAAATGCCTAATAATATCAGATCTTGCTAGCAACTACTAATCAAAAATATAATTTCGTAATAATCGATATAAATGTTATGCTGAAAAGGATGTTGACTTTCGACAAATATAAGATTGTGCGTTTGATTGTGACTCCTGATGTTAACATTCAAGCTTGTATGACCGTGTTAGACGTAGGAAAGGCGGAACCCAATGCAAATTAATTTGATAAAGTTTCCCTCAAAGAATATAAGAAAACGTATTTCCACAAGCTGAAAAAAAAATATCACATGTGATTCCTGATTTTTGAATTTGTCTGTTTCATGATTATCATGATATTTTTCTGATTGAAGTGCAAAGAAGTTAAACGCGAGATTCCGTGAAAGTTGTAATTGCCTGAACGTGAATTACAACTTCAAGACGTGAAATCGAATTAATTAAGTGAAATAATACGATAAATCTTCATTGTTGGAAGTTCTGTCATGAAATTTCGTCGAATGAAATTGAATCAGTTCTGTAAATTTGGGTTGAAGGCTTCCGAAGCCGTGCGTGGCGTTAGGCAAAAAGTGTTCTTGAATTCACTTGCCGCCCTCAAGCAAACTGTCATTGAATTTTCAACGGAATATATAGGCAAAGTTTTTCACCAATCTCTGCGCACGGGCATTCGACACTTAATAAACACCTCCGATTGTCGACAACACGGAAGATTTAAGTTGGTGCCGGGAAGAAACCTTGGCCCACTTTTCAACTGATGATACAATTTTTTATGTTAAAACGATGACAATAAAGTACCAAGCTGAATTTTTTCTTTTAATTTTTATTAAATTTTATTTAATTTTGAATGTTCGGGCAAAGGAATGTATATGTTGCCATGTATGTAACATGTAACGACATATATGTAACATTGTACAACATAAATGTTATGCCATATATCCATAAATTGACCATTTACATGTAATGCGCATATGACAAACCAGATAAATGTTTGCATATATGTTGCATATATGCCGACATTATGCACCATATATGGCTGCTTACCATAAATCTGACCATATACCATATATATCATATGCACGACCATATATACTACATAAATGGCGTATATATACGGCATATATTTCCTTTTGCCTGGTTGACTTATGATCAGGATCAGGTATGTACGGCATTGTTGGTCGGTTGAACTTCGACAAGCTTTGATCGTGATTCATTATGCTTAAGCTTACATTTGTTTCAAACAAAAATTTGGTTTCAGGTTACCACCTTATTGCTCTAATAACAAATTGTCCCACTGCGACATTATCTAGGTTTCACATACATATTTGTATACTACCAAAGGTGGCTGTCTCAATCAAAACTGTCACTCCAAGCGTATAGGGGTGCATAAAGCCCCTTTGTGTAAAAACTTGACACATTTTCTTATCATGATCAATTATTCAACGGTGTTATTAACCTGTAAATACTAATTTTGTACACATTTGTATCTGGCTACTTTCCAACCAAAAAAATCAATGACCGATAAAACTGTTTTGCTATCACAAAATCTAAATTTTAATTAATCTTGTATACAAGATTAGGATTAACAAATTATGTTATGATTGAAAAATAATGTATTAAACTTTTTTGAGTATTTGAAAATGTAGTCAACTGGCGTTTAGAAACCAAACATATGTTTTTATAGTTAAGTAATTGACACCGCTGCAAACATGATCCTCAGCCCATCCGAACTTCGATCCATCACGAATGGAAACTGGAAACCTGTTTCCAAAAAAATTCTTCTGGTGTTGAAATGCTGGAAGATTTATCGTAGGAAAGATTCTTGATGGATGAGCTTTTGAAACATCCTTGTACAATTTTGAAAGCGAAGTTTCATCCAAAAAATTTATTACATCAAAAAATAAAAATGAGAGGAAAAAGTAAACGATTTAGAATTGTTGCTGATGTGCATACACAACGGAGGTCGGCAAGAAGGTGAATTTATCGTGGTTGGCATTAGTGCACATGTTTTGAACAATGGCCAGATAAGGTCGAGTTATTTTCATTTATTGGTGAGATATATTCAAACAAATGTGATCAACCCTCGTAACAAACTGTCATTAATAATCTTGGTGGAAATCATCAAGCGTCCTATGAATAGGCAACTCTGGCATTGATAAACCGAGGTGACAGAAATTATGCGATTAAATTCGAGCAATGATGCAGTTCTCGTTACCTTGGACCTTGGTCCACATTGAATTATGCTTTTATACATCTTTTTTACACATCTTGTATGCTTGCATTTCGACTGTTACCATTATCTCATCGAACGATAACCGCGAAGTTCGCCGCAAACTTTTGTTATCATCTGTGAAATAGCTCTGGAAGAGATGCACATTTGGTACAGCAATTTTCACAACGATTTCTTCAAATAACATTCACTCGTATAATTTGGACATTTTTTCTCAATAATGTTAATAAAAACAATCAAATTAATATGCTCATTTTTATTCTGATTGTCTGCAGAGTTTAACCTTGTCGACCTTTTATCACCAAGAATAGATCAAGGTTACGAAGGAATCAGGCTGCTGTAACAAACCTAACAGTTATTATTCTTCTGGGTTTGTTTTCGTGCTCCTTCGTGCTCATTCGATCACAATAAATGGCATCATTTTCACCAAATTTGCGATAAAGATTTTATACTAATTGCGTTGTATAAGAGCTTTTGAATACTCAGAGATCTTTTGCATGAGTATATATAAAGATATCAAACTGTGTAAATAATGGTATCTTCTATTATAATATATCTTCTTTTTCGAATATTTCAAAACAGTTCAATGACCTCAAACGCAACATACAATGTGTGATTGAAACTTCAGTTCCAATCTTTGAAAAGATTAACTCATAATTTTGCTTTTAATGCTTCCGGATTATGTGAACCCTCGCATTTTTGTTCAGGTTGTTGACGATATCTTGGAATCTATATATTTGAAGTAGGCAAATACTTGGCATCGAATAATTAATCAGGTTTCACAATAGATGATGGAATGTATGTTAATAATGTCAACGACTTGCTCAAATTCAAATAGCTATTTTTCGTATCAAGGTCTGGTCTAGTCGTACTTTCCTAGACAAGTGACCTCAGATCTTATGGCGGCATCAAAATAATACTTCGCGCGCTCCTCCAAAAGCTTCAAAACAAGTTTCTCGTATAAATTTGATAAATTCTGATTTTTTATATTGATTTTGCTTTTATTGATAATTATGGCTTATGAAATAATGTATATGAAATAATGTAATACAATAATGTAATTTAACCTTATACTTTGATTTATTTAAATACTTTATTTGAATTTATGAAGGATTTTTTAAATCACACTTTACAAACGTCACTTTTAATATAGAAACGTTCTTATTTTCTCAAATTGTAAAATGTCTCATGATTTCGATCAACTTTAAAATAATAATGATTCCTAACAATTTTCACTGAATATTCATTTTTTAACTAATTTATTGTATATTTCTAGCAGCTTCCATTTTACAATAATATTCGTTTTTCTTTTATCAATTTCAATTGGGTATCATGGGTATCAAGTTGGATTTCAGAATTATCGATGTGAATAAAATTGGTTTTGACAATTTGTTTGAGAAAAACTGATGAACTGAAATAGAATTCGTAGTAATGTAATAAAAAATATTGCAACGTAATGAAAATATAAGAAATAAAATTTTTTGTATGAAACTTAAAATTGCTTGAAATCGCTTGTATAATCATAAAACCATATTTTTATAATTTAGGGGGAAAAGTATATTTCATACATACACATAAAACATATACATATCTGTGTTAAAAAAATATAACGATTATGAGTGAGTTTTAGTGTTATTTGTTGTAACGACGAATATGACAGTTAAATACCAATACAAACATTTGATATTCTAATTGATTCTGTTGGAGCTGATTTTGATATGAAAGATGGAGAGATATGCTAAATTATACTACATCACTATACTAGACTTATCTTGCAAATAAAGAGTCTTAAAATACAATTGTGTTCAATTTAATAATTATTGTTTAAATTGAATCTAACTGGTTTTCGGCGGGCGTAGTGTAAATTCATCTTGATTGTAGATTAAACTTTTTTTAAGTCTTATTATAAAGTAATGAAATATTCGTTCAATTCTCCGATCGAATTTCATTTCAAATAATTCAATAATTACAGATGTATTTTATAAATGATTTGTTATTTTACGTGAATGACAAATGAATCTACAAATTACATGAATTATATATATCATTAAATTGTTCCGCAAATGACGGTTGTTTATTAATTATCAGACATCCCTCAATCTTGAAAGCTCTGTCATTAAATATTAAACACAATGATAAAGAGTGATCCAATAATGTTTCATTTTATTATACATTATCACTTGACGGATCAAAGGTTCGACAGTGACATTACAAAAAATAATTACACTCAACTTTGGTTTTATCTGCATCGGCATTTCTTGCAAGTCGCTTTTTTGCAATCTTAACATTTTTTCTGTAGAGCCACACACTAATTAATTATTTTTCAATCCTTTAATTTCAAATTAACAGATTGATTAGCTCTCATAGAAAAATGATTAGTGAATATAAACAATTTTAATCGTTACTAATGCATAAATTTATGTCAAATGAAACGATAATTAATTCAACTGATGCTGAGGTAAATGAATTTTTGTGTGAATCTTAATTACATACAATCACCGAGAAATCATATTCATAAAATAAGTTATGATCTCGGTCTTTTTGCAATCTTTGTCCGATCGAAATTAAAGTCTATCACTGCTTTTGTTAATTTAAATATAATCACTGGTGCATAAATCTAAAGCTGAACTTAACTGATGTCGTTTTGAAATATTTGCAATATTTTCAAATATTTATATGCAAACAATATTCCAAATGCATTAAGAAACAATTTTTGATCAAGTGAAACGAAAATTATATTTTTTCTAAACAGTAAATTGAAAAAAAAAAAGTTTACTTGATCAATTTTGATTAGTTGGGTCTCTCTCGTTACGCGAGTTTTGATATCTTCGATTAGCTTGAACGTTGAAGTAATCAAGTGAGGGGAGTTGAGTCTCACAAAAGCGATCAAGGGTGGATGCATTCCTTCCTGATTTCATCTGTTCATTAGTGCTGACGCGTATTCCAAACGTAATGCATAAAGGTGATCACTCATGTGAGATGCGCCATTTAAATGACCAGATACTTGATCAATTGGTCGAATGTGATCAATCATTGATTAATGAACTTGAAGAAGTTCCGTGAAATTTATTACGTTGGAATAGAAATTTAAAACATAATTAACCGATTTATCATCTTATTTGTCTGGAAGATTTATTCAAAATCAGGAAAACTTTAGCAAAATAGTTAAGTTAGTCTGAAAAGTTGTCGTACAAATATAATTGTGTATTTATAATTGTTAGTATGTAAATGCGTTTTAATTGAGAGCTCAGCAAATGTTATTAAAATAACTATCGGTAAGACCGCTAATTTGGTTTAACTTCCAATTACAGGTAGCAATAGTTACTCAAACAACAGCACTATTTCTCAGTTTTGAATTTAATACCACGATACAGTTTCAATGAGTTGAATTTACTTTGTTATTTAGGACTACTGATGTTTATTCAACGAAAATTTAAATGCAATAATTTGGTTATCATCAAAAATAATAAATTCGTTATTATTTGATATTAATTATTTCAATATCAATTAAATCATTATTTAATTGATAATTTATCTACGAAATTTGATTTTAATTACAAATGTGAGCAGTTTTTTTATTCGTCTTGTGTGCTAGGAAAATTGAGAATTATGTTTGACGTTAATTTTTATCTATCATTCAAGTAGATAAATAATAAAAATCGTTCAAACATAATTATACTTAGATTCAATCGTCGACCATTCCAGAAGAATTTTTGGATTTGACGGAAAATTAGTGTATCATTAATCTTCAGAACTTTTGGATAAAAATATTTGCTTTAGATAAATCCATTAAACATAACAATGTCTTTTCTTTAAAATCACTAAATACTGCTTATCAAATCAAATCATCTCATTCATTTGGATGAGATAAAAATACAGGTCTAGATCGAGGATTGCAACAATAACATTTTGCATTTTTTTTCAAAGTACCGTACAAGTTCCACGTACTATGATAAATAACCAATCGTTGAACTTGATATTTATCGCCCAAAATGATACTACCAATTCTCTTGATGAACTATTTTGTATGATTCAATAATGATGAACAAAAACACGGATAAATAATTTTTAAGGCGTAGTATAGAAATGATAACAAAATATATAATTCGTATAAAAAAATTGTGAAACATCAGAATTGACGAGATATTTACTTTTTGACACTTAATTAATAACAAATAAATATATTAATAAACACTGAACACTTAAAATACAGAATCGGAAAAGCCATCTCGCGAAAATTAAAGTGCTTATACAACAGTTCAATTTCATTCGAGATTGATCTGCGGACTGGCTTACACTGTACGAGAGGCGTTCTTTGTCGGAATTATTTAACGCTCGACGACATCACTGATCGTAATCAAAGTCAGCTGCTTATAAAAGCACAGTCGGGGCTGCTATTTCATTCATTTCATTCCTGTTCCTTATATTATCTTCCACCTCAAAGTCAAAGCAGGCAAAATTATCGTCGCATAAACTGCGAAATCGTCATTTTGTCGTACACGAAAAATAACAAAGAAAAATATCTGAATTCAGCTTTTGAATGAATTAATAATCGAGATTAGTTGCTGCAATAGCAAGCTACTTCGAGGCACGAATCATATCACGCCCGGCGACATGACATAAAAGCAAGACACGTGCCGCTACCAAGTTCAGTCAACACGTCATTATTAATGTGTACATGCTTGTGCTGAAACAAAAGTTAAACGGTGAAAAATTGGAACTGTAGAAGAAAGTGCCGGGTGGTGTCCTGTACTGTTTGTTTTCTTTCGCCGAGAGGATCTTCACTGAAACAAAACGTATTTTTGTTTTCTTCGTGGGACAACGTCGCAACTCAACATGAAACTTTAAAATTGATTGATATAAAAACAATATTGTATTCGCACATTTGGGAATCCTTCTGAGTCACTGGTGAAAAATGGTTTTGCAAAATGAGTGAGTAATTTCCGATTTTTTTTTTTTTTTTTTCATTATAATCAGCTTTAATAATTTTACAGTCAAGTATTTAATACTTGACTGAAAAATATCAAAACATAGTTTTG
The DNA here is from genome assembly GCA_025266255.1 of Trissolcus basalis. NCBI lineage: Eukaryota > Metazoa > Arthropoda > Insecta > Hymenoptera > Scelionidae > Trissolcus > Trissolcus basalis. Next base: position 10,073 of record JAAMPD010002751.1, read on the forward strand.
ATTTTATTTTTTCTTTGCCCTCTATCTATAGAAGAGTGTCTTTCATTTTTAATTAAGGACATTTGGCATGTAGGACGTTTCGAGAACTCACGCTGCATTTGCTGTTTTGACATCTCATTCTTAAAAGTTAAAAAGCTTACAAATAACGAAGAAATAATTTAAATATTGATTACTTATAAAATCTAAAGATCTTTAGTTGGTCACATAAAATCACATTAAAAAAAATGGTCATAATAATAATGTTTTATATAATTCCTACCAAATATAAAATTTAAAAAATAATTCTAATATTAGTAAATGTCTATAAAAATCAGGCAGAATGAATTATTGTCTATCAAACAAACTAACAGTTTATGAAAAGGGATGATTTTTTTATAAATAATATTTTGCATTGTTAAATTGTGTTGTGATGTAAGAGTAATATTTTTTATTATTTACAATATGAATAACTAAAAATTGTATTCATAAAAATTATACATGATCCTACAGGCTTGGATTTTTATTTTTTATTTTTTTAACTAAAAATATATTGTTGTTATAACGAAATTAACTATTACAAAAATATTGTAAGACGTCCTATTTCTCCCTTATTATTTAAATATATTGAAAATATAGCAGCATCTAATTTTATATTAATTCTAATTGCCAATATCTAATAAATAAAATTGGCGGTTTCATCAATTTGACGAAATAGAAACGTTGATTAAAAGTACTTTTCAAGTTTACAAACTTTTTTATGTCTATACTTATATAGAGTTGCGTTTCATCAATTGATATACTTTGAACGGAATTAAATCTTTTGTTAGATACGAACGAAAATAATGCGAATTGTACACTACTTTCTGAATCGAATAATGTGTTTTCATTCAATGACAAAGCACATTATTAATATATAAAAACGATCATTTTGAATACAACCATATTTGTATATACTTCTAATCAGCGGGTGATTATCAAATAACGTTTCAAATGATTAGTCGATAAAAATAACTGTAATCAATAATCAATCTTTTATGGCAGAATTATTATTATTATTATATCGCTAAATAAAACATTTTCATTTGGATCATATTATTTGTCAAAACGTTTTCTGTCAGATATTCGGCAGAGTTGTGCTAAACAACTCTTTATTCGACAAAATTCGATGTAATTTCAAAATCAATTATGATAATCTCTGCCAGATCTACCGTTAATTTCTAAGAAATGAAACAAAGCTCATGTGTTTGATTAATACAAGAATAGTTTTAAAGTTGATAAATGAGATATAAAGAGTGACGAGAAATGCGAACTATATCATATATCGGTTGCTTATGTTCACTCGATTCTTAAATGTTATCATTGTTTCTAGACTGAAATCTAGATAAAGTTACACTCAGCATCGACAAATGGCGAATGATATTACAAAAGTTATTGTATCAGTCAATTGCAGTCAATTACATAAACAGATCAATATAAACATCAGTCATAATATTTTATTGATTAAGAAGATTTCTTTTTATTTATTTTTGTTTTTTTCAAATCTAAATTTCTGCAAGTGTTCTGCACATTTCATAGGTATCACGTTTCTTGACTACACAAAATAAACGAAAAAGAAATTAGGAATTTAAACATTCTTTATAGCGAACGTGGTAGAATGTACCGAGAACGACGTCGCTCCAAATTTTATCAAAATAATTAAAACAGCGTCAGATTATTCTTCCAGTGTGGCTTATCATTGTATTTCATTCACAACTATCTCCTGGTCCAAAAATGCGAGCATATTTAACTTTAAGATCACCTCAAATTGTATCCCTTCGAGGGGTCGTAACGCTAAAGTGAATCAACTGCAACTTTGAGCTTTACATTTAAGACAAAGTTTAACCAACGGAAGAGTCTTATCTACTTTCATACGACCAAAAACTCAAGAGTTCAAGTCATTAAAAATAATTCTCCAACCAGTTTTAATCAATTTCCTAGATAATACAACTTGATAATTACTTTCCACATTCTTTTGAAAAGCACGCGCTATTCGAAACTTTTATTTACTGAACTTGATTTCAAGTTATCGTTTGTTGCTGCTGTTGTTGTTTTTTCATCTAAATATTTTCCTTAACATTAGGAGGTTCTTTTCCTTTTTGAATCTCTAAATGATTTTTTTCTATAAAAATAAATTCTACTTTTTTAGTCATAATTGAAAAGCAGATACAAAAACGAAAAAGAATATAAAAGCACAGATTGAAATATGTTTTGAAATGAAAATATTATGATCCTAGAATAATTCCCTCTAATCCGTGTGATATTTAATTCATAAAGCAGACTTTTAATAAGAGGTCAAATCTGCCCTTTCTCAGTTCTCGCTGAAATTCTGTGTATCTTGGCACATTCGCGTTAAACATTAATATTGTCCAAGTTATTATGTGCACTTTGGCGGGACCATTTGTCCTCGTCAAAAGAAGCTTCATCCGCGAAATCCGGCTCGCTTTCAATTAAAGTTCGCTCGCCACGCGACTGATGACAAATTCAGCTACACTGATTTGCATAAACCAAGCTCGGCTCAATATAGTCTAAGCAGATAACAAGTCAAGTATATATGCTCTTCCCACTTCTTCTTCTTCTTCTTCGTCTGCAATATGCAAGCTCGATTATAATTCTGTATATGCAAGTTTATCACTGAACGTCGGGCGAGTTTAACGACTCATCAGTCGTAGTGCTTACATGGACTGACTGCCTCAACTCCAGCATGTCCCTCAGCAGATCCAACTCCCGGACCCGACTCTTACCGTAATCCATATGTTGTCATTATTTTAACTAAGCGCCACTTTTTTAATCCATTCATTTTTCATTGCAGGGGCGAGGACCATCAGCATTACGACGACACCATCTCACAGTACATAAAAAATGGACATACTTGTAAGGAGAACAACAATAATGACACACAAAAAGTCACACCTGAGAAATCTCAGTCCTCGAACAGACGTGCGGTGTTTGCTCAAGTAGGAAACTTTATTTGCATCTTAATCTAAATGTTTATTATGCAGCTCGTGTATTGAACAAATGTGTTTTTTTATCGTTACAGTGCATAGTTGCTGGTGCCGGTCTTATTATTATCCTGACTAGGATGTGGTATGCCATTGGTTACAGTG
>JAAMPD010002752.1:0-13168 GCA_025266255.1 Trissolcus basalis
AATTTAAGAAATAAGTATTTATCAAAAGATTTTTTCGTTCAATGGTTTTGTTTCGAAAACTCGTAAATTATCCAAAGTCGCGCGCGACATCTCTAGTGTTGTAAAATTCAAATATAATTTCATTTTTGTGACTTCGTAAAAGATAGTACAATTCGTAACATTATTTCTCTAAATATAATTTCACAATTTGTTCAAATAACTTGAAGATCAAATGGTAAAAAATATTTCGCAATTTTTCAGAAGTTCAATTCACCCAACAACAATCCTGACGACCAGTTTGGCGATGCCAAGCATTATAAAACCGTCATTGGTCGAAGAGTCTGTCAAGTACACAGAAGTTCCAAGTCGAGAGGAACCGGATTCAGAATCGTCTGATTCGATTTTGACCTATGATGAGGAGGACGATTTTGTACACCTGGAACCTAGTACCACAATCGTGGTGCCAACTAACAAACACCAGTCTACAGAATCGTTGGAGTCGTTGGAGAATACCAGATACAGTGTCCATTCCAAATCCAGCGTCTTGGACACCGTGAGCGAAAGTGTGAAACCGATGAAATCGTATCAGAAGGTCCAGTCCAAGACCAGTACGACTTCGAGAAATACTGTAAGAAAAACCTCGACTAGCCATGTTGAGACGAGTAAAGTTGAACGTACTTCTATTAAGGAACCGAAACCTACGAGAAGTCAGGGAACGGTATCGTCGAAAAAGATGAAATCAAAAGAGGTGCTAATAATTGATAAAAAATATTTTTTATATTTTAATATAAATATTGCTGTAGTTTCTAATTTTATTTTGAATTTTGATTTTAGTTTGCTTAATTGGTGTAGTTTTATGCTGTTGAATGTTGAGTTATTAATATTAACATTGAAAATTGCAGGTCACTCGTTACGAAACGTCGACAATTACCAGAACAGATACATCAATCCTGGGCTACCCACCTTCGACGAGAACATTACTGATAACCCACACACTTACATCGACTCAAGTGGAAACGGTTACAGAAACACTTGTTCGACCCACAAGTGTGATTTCTACGGTGACTTCTACAATCATACATCCTGTAACCAACACTACCTACGAGGAGGACACTGAGAACGATTCCATCTTTGTAGTGCTTAGTGATCAGAAACCGCCTCAGTTGAGCTCTGAAGAGGTGACGATCTAACTTTTAAATACTTTTTAATTAGCTTCAAGTTTTTGTAATCATTTAATTTCGTGTTCAATATTTACAAAAAAAGCATCGATTGTCACATAGAATTATGTTTATATATTTATTTATATTGAATAAAAAAATTGAAAAATATTGTTATTAAATTAATTGTTACGTTTTTAGGTCGAGGCTGAATATGCGGACGAGGAAATAACCAGAGACGAACAAGACGTCACGTCGAACGAAGTACACCGTGTACTAGCGGGTAGTACACTTGGTGCATCGATCGTTCCTGTCCGTCCACCAACGAATCACTGCTCGCCCGAGTGCAAATCAGCGAAATTCGAACTCTGTGCCAACATTGGCGACGAGATGCGATGTATCTGCAGGCCAGGATTTGCTCGGTTGTTTCCAGACAGACCGTGCAAATGTAAACTACCATTCAGATTTAAAACTAAAATCCTCATTTTTGAATCACTCAACCTCAATGGAAATTTCAATTGATTTTTAATCTCAATTTAAAAACTTTTCCAATTTCAAATGATATAATTTAAATTTATTCATGAAACAATTTTCAGTTATAAACTATACTTTTTTTGAATATATATTTTGAAATTGTTTAAAATTAAAACTTGTAAGAAAATGAAGATAATTGATTTTGTTTTCAAAACAGCAAAATACACATACGTTCTTCGTCTTGGCATGGACCGTGTCGGTCAGAGGAAAATCGGACCAAGTTCTATTCCGAACGACACGTCCTCAATGGAACACAAGCAACTAGCCATAACCGTGAAAGACAGTCTGGACAGAACGATGATGCAGAGCGATCTGAGGGACGTCTATCTCGGGACCATTTTCGCTGGCTTCGTGCCGAGGTATCCGGTCGAAGTGCGCGTTTATGTGCAGCTGACCGAAAACACCGACCAGAGCAAGTTCAACAATATCATCAAAAAGTATCTCGTTGCCAACAACTTCAGTCTTGGTGGAACTGATGTCTATGCTTCGAACAATTTAACTCTGGTATCTCAATCTCATCTTTCTTATAAACAAACTTTCATTTTGCAACAAACGAATTAAGTTCTCTCAAAAGATCACAATTTTATTATCACAAAAAATCAAAAATTGTTATTTCAAAAAGATTATCATGTTTTTTGTTTTCATTTTAATTTTGATTGTTTTATGATGTTTTTACTTTGAAATTATTCAATTACATAATTTTAAATTTGACAATGTATAACTTGTGACAATTTGTAACTTTATAATTTTTTATTTCACAGCTTAGTACGACGGACTTTGATGAATGTACGACAAAAGAGGGTGGACCATACCACGACTGTTCGATGAACGCAGCATGTTTCAATTTGTGGGGCACCTACAAGTGTTCCTGCAAAGAGGGATGGGCCGATTTGTCCGAAAGTTCAGCTTATGCCGGACGAGTTTGTTCGCAAGCTCCATTAGGATGTGCGAATTGTAACAACAAAGGACATTGTGTGACAAACGCGTTCGGCCAGGAAGCATGCGAATGTTTCTCTTGGTACAGTGGCCAAAAATGTCAAGTCAATCTCAAAGGTAAAATGTTAAACAATGTTAAAAAGTGTAACAAACAAATAGAAAAATGGGAAATTGTAAAAGTAACCCACAGGGACAAAAATATACGTGTAAAAATATTTTTAAATGTTAACTTTAAATGTTTAAATGTTTGAAATGTAAAAAGGTAACAGAAAAAGTGTTCCAAATGAAAATGAAGATGAGTTCAATTCTAATTTTAGTGTTGTTGATTGCTCTTGTCACAACTGGAGCGATATTATTTGGTCTGCTGGTCTTCTGCGTTGGAATGGCCTGCTACCGTCATCCAAATAAGAAAAGGACTTCCTGCGACAGAAGAGCGATGATACCAAGAACAGGTTGCGACAGCAGCAGCGAGGGCAGCATCACGGAACTGGCCATCCCCCATCACGTGCCACACGTGCTGCCGCCACCCCCGCAGATGATCGCGCCAACTCCGCCCATGAAAAAACCAATGAGGCGAGTTAGCAAACAGTTCCAGTCGCCTCAGAGGAAGCCCGCGCCTCTGGTACCAAATGGTAATTTGCAAATTTGAATACTAATTTATGGCATTGCTAAATTGTTCATTATTTGATCAAATTTATTAATTTATTTCATTGTTATTTCATTATTAGCTGATACGTTTTTGTAAATTGAATTTTCAGTATCGAATTCCGAACAACGAGACAGGTCACTGACTGTAATGATACCAAGGGCGAAGTACAGGTCGGCTCCACAATCGTCACAAACTCACAAACCAATGAGCACCTTTTCAGCCGAGGAACATAAGTTGATTGATTATCTGGACAATGGGACTTATGATGCTCGAAAGGTCAACACAGTCGACGACTTCAAGGAGGCTGAAATTCGTCCTTCCAAAATTCCGATGGCACCTGGTGGAGCTCTAGTCAGTGCTGGGTTCCAGGTACAAAATTCACCTCTCTTATAATTTGCAATTTTATATTTTTTATAAATATTTGGTAGATATTTATATACAGGGTGTAACGCGAGTATATGATGGCGCGGCATATACTGATTCTACGAGAAATTGTAAACAAACTTACAATAATGGTTTAATTTTGAAAAGTGCAAGCGTATATCAGACGCAGTTCGCCCGGTGCGCATTGAAAATTCGTACACACAATTGATTCGATTTCGCAGCCCCGCAAATTTTTCTGCAAGCAGATCTGATTATGGCCTAAAAATGTACAAAATTTCAAGTCAATTCAACTCTCGGAACATTACCAAAAACTAAGTGCAAGCGTATCTTAGACGGAGTTCAACCGTTACACCCTGTAAACGTGTATATCTAAAGTTATCACTTATATATATATTATTTTCATCAATTGTTAATTTTTTATTTTGGTTTTTACACAGGTCTCAGCCACAGTTACAAGGATGGTTGATGTAGAATCGACGTTGGTCAGGTCATGCGGAGAGAGTACGTTGGATTCAATTCCAAAAACTTATCAAGGCACGGATTATCAGGGCGACTTGGAATCCACCCTGATGCGATCGTGCGGCGAAGCGTCCATCCAACCCTCCACCAAGACACTGCTCCAAGTTGACCTTGGAGAGGCTGGTTCGACCCTTGCCAGGTCATGCGGCGAGACGACGATACAACCATCCACCAAGCTAGCTGCTTCGGATAGGAAAGACAACAGGGACATGAGGGACAGTGCCAGCGAGGGACACACAATGGCTGAGCGAGATCTTGGCAGTACATTGCGACTTCCTGCTCAGCATCCACCTCTGTACAATTCTGACAGGGTAAATGTCCAAAATGGAAACAACAATAAATGTTCATAATAATAATTGAACGAACAAATGGGATACCAATTGATTTTGCATTTTGGTTGATTCATTTTGTAATTTTGTTTTAGGCAATCAGTGACAGAGAGTCGAACTTTGATTCCTTATAGTCAGTCGGAAGAAGAGTCTAACAGATGGAATTTCCAGCACCTCACGTTGATAAAAGCAAAAGACAAACCTGTGACTACGTAATGTGATAGGGCAAAATTTTTGGAGATTGTAAAACTTAGTTTCTACATATTTGTATATAAAGGAAGCCGCGAAAAGATACGTTGCAAAAATTCGAGCCCCCCTCAAAATTATTTATTATTTATTATCCGTGAGGGTTATCGTTCGATCGCGTCAACTGTGTCGAAAGAAGAAGAAAATACTCATCAAGCATTTATGTCCACAGATGACCAAAATTCCGCGTCATTTTAAATGTGCCAAAAGACCATTGAGAACAGGGGCCAGATCCGAACTGCTCCCTCGTCTCAGTGGGACAATTCTTTTTTTTTTAACCTTTGTACTTTGTTTTTTTATATTCCTACCGCTTGAGAATTTGTAATTATATTGTTGAAGGACTCATCCCAATTGTATGATGCATGTATAAAACAGATGCAACTCGGTACAAGATGTTGAACCTTGCGTAAACAATTAATCCAGACCTTCTTTTTTGTATCACTAATCATTACAAATGTTAGGATGTAATAATTGTTGTTGTTATTTGTTTGTTTAGTCTATGAAGCGAGTCATCGTCATGTTGCCTGACTTCGTATTATGAAAAATTGTATCAAAAGTAGGAAAAATGATTTGGGTGGTCATCTTTTTCCCGATGGAGAAAACGGGAAACCAAGATGGGCATTTGAAAAAAAGGCGATGTGAAAGTAGGAAGGGAAGGTGAAAATTTATAAAAAAAATAAAAATGGTTCCGGTTCTAACTCCCCTTCCGAATTTTTCTTTTTGAGGGAAAAAAACGTCGAAGTCTCGCAACGTCACAGAGTGAATGACTCTGACCGTGTTATGCATGGAGTAACAGTAATAGTAATTAATGATTAATAATGTGACCATGTAACAAAGGATAGGTTTATTAACGAAAACATTCTCCTTTTCGCCTTTTTATTGTCTACGATTAATCGTCAATAATACCAAACACGCGACTTTTTGTAAGTTAAAAATACAAGACTACTTTTTAAGGGAGTAAACAACCTGTAGCTCATCTTGTTATCGTACGAGTACAGCGATTCCAAACTGATTCGTCATGGCGTTGTATTTTTTATAAATTGAACATGATCTTGTACATATTGCCACCTTCGGGACCTCTCCATTTTTGTATGTATGCAAATATTAATTAAGTGCCTGTATACTTATATTATTTTTTTAATTATTAAAACGTAATAACACATTGACGTTTTTTCAATGTTTTATACAAAGATAAAAATCGTTGTTCCCACCCCGTTCTTCAATTTGATTTGATTGATAAAAAATAATGATTTTTATGAAAAGTAATGAGAGAATTAAAAAATATACAAAATAGTGCTTTATCAAATTCGGTCAAATTTTGTTAATAATTTTATTTTAATGATTTGTAAAAACATAACATTTAACTGAGTTTAGCAAAATTAAGTCAAAAATAAAAAAATAAATTAAAACATGTCACAATATAAAAAAAGTTTTTTTAAAAATTTGATTTTTCGTTTAAAAACGTTAACATGTTTGACGTTTTTCCATATAATAATGTAACAAAGACAACAAATTGTGGAGCCCCTTGAAATACTGCAACCCGCCATACAATGAAGTTGAAACCAAAGTATAATTTGTGGGCAAAGTAACATACTGACAAATTTAATTTTTAAAATTAATATTGAAAATAAAATTGTTAAACTTTCATGAAAGGATGCAACGTCTACTTTCTATTTCTTTATTTATTGAATTATTCACTTTAGAAAAAATTTGTTAATTTTGTTATGTTGATGCCATACAATTACTGTGGAAAATTTCAGTTTAACAAAGCTACTATATTTGTTTAAATGAACAAACAAAAATGAAACGAACAAAAAAGAAGGAAAAGAAAACGATCGCGACAAAATTGAACACAGACGGATTGATAATTTCAATTCAGCGGCGGTTCCGAGAACCGAGTGTCGCCCAAGTATTTGAACTAATGATGCGCAAACGTTCTGAAAAGTGAGAAGTAATTTGTGTGCCAATCGTAGAAGAAATGAACAGCGTAAATACAAGCACCGTCAATCCGGAGACAAAAAAAAAAGTCCGACTCGACGAAGGAGAGAAGAAAAAAGAAAGTCAGATAACGATCGGCACTGGCGATCGTTCAGCGACGATCGATTTAATAGTGGAAGCGGCATTGGCCAAAAAGGCGCAGTGGAACTCAATCTCAGTTGCGGAGAACTGTCCTTTTCCCACGCCCGAGTGTCCGGCGGCCTGTAATAATAATCTATGCCGCAGTATCTGGACACTCCTCAGCAATCTCGAAACGGCTCAGTCTCCTTCTCTCTCGCGCGCGCTGAAAATCCCAGGAAACGAGAAACAAATTATCTCGTCAGACGAATCCAAATTGACCGATTCGAAGAAATTTTGCTCCTGCCAAGTGGGCATTTAGTCATCATAAAAATACCGCTGCTAAAACACACACTCTCTTTTTCTTAAATTAATTTTTTCAATCTCTTCATTTCACTGGGAAAACTGAATTGCGCCATTTCAATGGACGGAATGTGTGAATTGTAACAATTGAGTCATCGGGGGCCGAGTAAAAACCCAGTTTTATAAGTCGAATTGGTCGTTTCGTGCGTGCGCATCAGCCAAAAATGCACAAATCGATTTGAAATTTCGTATCATTAGTAAATTTAACATTTCGAGTTAATAAATAAATTAATATTAATGAAATAATGAAAAATGGGTGAATGAAGATTTTTTTAAATTTGTTTAATTGATTGAAAAGCAGACAATTTTATAAAATAACTGAAATGCATAATGTTCAAAATTATTGATGGTTTGTAATATTAATCAAGTTGAAAATTATTGAAAACAATTAATAAAAATGAGATATATGTAAAATTTTATATTTATTTCGATTTGATTATTGTTACAATGGCAGGCAATTTCGTAAACGAACAAATCAGTTGAAAAAAGGGGAATCGGCATGGGAAATATATTTTTTTTATAAATTTTATTTAACTTGATAAATATAATAACAAAAAGTGAACAAACAAAATAAAACAATGAAAAACATGCTTGATTTGACGGTTTTACTTAATTTTCGTTTGATATTTTGTTTTATTTGTTGCAAATATCATTGTTTAGATTTTGTTAAAAAAAAAATTGTTTTTTATAATAACAAAGAAAAAGCAGGTGAAAATTATCATTTTTCAAAGTTTATTCCGATTATTGTTATTTAAATGGTTGTTTTTATTATTTTTTTCTTTTCATTTGAAATTCTATTTTTTTGTTAACAAACAATTAAAATAAGAAAATAAAAACAAAAAAACATGTAAAATCTTGTGTTATTTCATTTAAGTTTTTATTTATTTATTTATTTTTATTTTTTTAAGTACATATTTTTTTAATTAAATGAATTATTTTTTTTATTATTTATTATAGATTTATCTCGATTTTTTACTACGTCTTTTTAACAACATTAGGATTCTTTGTATTTGAAATACACACTAAAAAGTTTCGTTTAAATTTTACTACCAAATGAAACAAGAAAACAAATGCAAAACTCGCGCGAAAACGTTGTTTTTGAAAGAACATTTCGGATTTCTCGCCATTTTTAACTTGAGGGTCCCCTTAATTGACAAACTTGAAATTCTGCAATGAACCTTTTCTGAGGATGTTCCAGCCCTTTTTTGTTCGACTATTTTTCATCGCTGATTTCTTCATTTGGCTTCCAACTTCTCTTTTCAGCTTCTTTTTTGCCTTCCTTTTGCTCCTGGTTGTTGATTCTTCTCTAGCATATCTTTGTCTCACTCAAAAACTAACGAATCCACTCTAGCACCCCGCGTGTCGGTTCAGGCGGCTTTACCTGGTGAACACGCAGACACACAAGCCTCCACAGCACACGCTCCCAGACGAATACACGCAAGCCAGTCACGCTTTTACTATAGGTGCTTCAGGATAAAGGGACAAAGATTGAAAAAAGATAGTTAGGAAGCTTTAATCGCGGGGAGGGGAGGGGGTCGAATGCAAAAACACGCCAGGTTCTTGTGCGCTTCTTGCATCTTTAGTCTCGGCTTATTTTTCAGTTTTATTTGTTGTAACCACTTTTTTTTATTTATTTGAACAATATTTTTGTGTAACCTCTTACTTCATTTTCCCCCCGCCAAATTTTTTCTTACCAATTAATTTTATTCAAAATATCAACCACAGAATTCATTTTTTTTATCCAAACTTTGAAACGATTCTCATAATTTTAATAAATTTTCATATAATTTTCGTGTAAATTTGTTACTATTTAATTAGGTTTGTACAAAAGTCCAAATTTGAGGTTACAAAATGAATGACGCTGAAATTCAATTTTATTAAAAGATGTATATTGGGTACATTTTTCGCCTTGTTTGTAGATTGTTTTTTGTAGCTGGTATACCTTTTTTACCCTCCTCAAAATTGATTGAAATAATCAGAAAAGTATCATGTGCCTTTCAATTTGACTGTATGAAGTTGTTGAGTGAGTACTGAGGCTTCTTGCGGTTTCTGAACTAAAAGCCACTGTTGATACACCTACAGTGTATCCTGTTCGCGTTTTTGTACTTTTCCAACGTACTACTCGTGTTTCGATTCTTAAACGCCGCAATGAGTGCCCAATTTGAAGCTTCATTAGATTTCATTTTTTCTGTCAACAATCTAAAATCCAAGTATACATTTTTAATATCACAATTTTCATTCAACAAAACAATCGGATTCAATAACCTAATAGGAATTCCATTTTCCATTGAATTTTTCAAAGAAATTATCTCAAATTAAATGTCATAATCGAGTTGTTGACATCTACTTGACAGTTCTTGACAGATATTTATATCATTCCAAAGTTGCCATATAAATTTTATGAAAACATGATTTTTTACAATTTTTATAAGCTCTTTGTCAACAATAAAATTCTTGACAGCTAATTGATATGTACACAAGGGGCTTCTGCAATTGCGCCGACATGAAAAAAATACATAAGAATCCTGCGTTTAGATTACGCAGTTGCGCCGAATCAAAATATATATGAGTTGCGTCGAATTGAAATATATAACACTAGAAGGACGGAGCAGATCTAAGACAAATTCATGGAAAGAATGAGTTCTACGTGGATTGAAAAGAGAGGTCCGGGGACAGATTTGTCCACTCTGTCCTTCTAGTGTTAATAATCATACATAATCAGATCTGCTCTGAGAAAAATTGGCTAGGCTGCGAAGTCAACTCAATTGTGTGTACGAATTTTCAATGCGCACCGGGCGAACTGCGTGGTATATATTATTTTTATTTCGGCGCAATTGCATGGACGCAGAATTAGGCGGAACTGCACATGGATTTAGGCGCAACTATACATATGAAATTATCTCATCCGGCGCAATTGAGTATCACCCGTACACAATCATTGACAGTTTCAAAAGTTTTGTAATCAAACAATTCAACATTGTTGTAAAATGTTCATAAATGAACCGCAATTTTGATTTACAAATTATACCATATTATTTTACCATAATAAAGTTGTTGACAACGTTGACAGTTACTGACAGATCAATTTAACATTATTATTAACATTTCAGAAACGACAATTCAATTTGATTATAATTTGGATACAAATTTCATAAATTATATATCAATGCTGATTAATGATGTAATAATAATAATGTAATTGACAGCTACTGACAGACACTGACAATTATTGACATTGTTCTTTAGTTTTTTCATGGCACGGCCTTGAGGAACTTAGAAAGTACAACGTATAATTCAAGACTGCTTTTTTACTTTCAGTGTCAGTCAATGCCCAGGTAAAAATCAACGTATCTGTAACATGTGTTTCCCATATATGTTACCATATATGCAATAAATACGTGACATACACATACTAAATAAATTGCTACTGAAGGAAACAAAAATCGCATCTTTTTCTCATTTAAACTTCTCATTTAAACTCGTGTAAAAATATACGTTTTTTCTTTCTTTTATATACCTATACATATATGTATAAAATTCATATATGGCCAACATACCACACGGACGAAAATATATTTTGAAATATATTTTACGTATATTTTTATATTCAAAATATATTTGTATATATATAATATATACATGATTTATAAATCATTAATAAAGCGGCAATAAATTGTATACATTAAATATAAAATTAATATAAATTTCATCGAAAAAATATACTTTACTTGTAATATGAAAATATATAAATTCTGCATATAGTTGTACATATTTTCGTCCCTGTGGGACACTCCGCATAAAAATTAGCGACCTGATAAAATGAGCATTATTCAAACTAATAACTTTCAGACATTTCATCGGAAAAAAGTTTTTTTTACAACCAATTACAATTTAAAATCTCAACTTTTAGATTCTTTCACTGAAACATTTTTCAACCATTTTCAACGTGTATTCAAACATATATGCATCCATATATGTATTACAGATGTTAATATAAATTTTTTAATGCATGAGATTGTCGTTGAAACTGATGAAAAATGATGGGGCCCGTTGGGCTCATAGGCAACCGACAAAATGATCAACAAAAGGCCCATAGACAAGCCATCAAATTTGTAAAGCGAATAAAAATTGTTGAGGAGAAATCGACAACGTTTGTCGAGTGCCGAAAATGTACAAAGTGCGCTAACGAAAACAGAGGCGAAGGTGGCAATAAATTTGACGCTGATTATAGATTGTGTTTCTATGTATACAGTATAATTTGGCCGTGAAATTAATTCAAAAGGCGAGTAAGAGAGCGAGAGAGAGGGAGAGGACTGAGCGGATCCCCTCGCGAGGAAATAAAGACATTCTTACGTGTTATCCAAAACCTGTTGGTGATAGATTCAAGCACAGAGATAAGTAATAGGATTCTTCGTGTCGGTAGCGTTCCATCAATTTCTTCGAAATAGACTCATCATTTTGATCATGAAAAAGAGTAGCGCATCCAAGGGTACTGGCCATGTACGGCTCCGTGAGGATGCTGAGCACGAGGAAGGGCAGCCGAAAAGGGCCGACGTGCAATTCGCGGTGGGGATTGCGCATCAAACCAATCGCGCTGCCCTCCGCGAGAGGGTCCCGGCCGATCGCCGTTGGTTATGTCCACCTCTCTGTTGCCAACTTCCCTCCGCTCGCCGCGCCACGCCGAGTTTCTTTTCTATCTGTTAACCCCCCTGCGGCTTCGGCTAACCTCGCTCTCGCACCGATCGCGCTCGGCCTCGCTCCGTCCCGCTCTCGCTTTTAGCACACCGTTCGTTCTTGCACACACGAAGTCACGCGTGCAAGTATATTACTCCCGAGCCGACTTTGATCTTCCAACAAACTTGTTTCGGCCTTGCCTCTCCCCTTTCTTACCGCCCTCGTCAGCCATTGTTGCTTCTCTGCATTTTCAATCCGAGAGCTCTCTTTCTGAGGATCATAACGAGCGACCTCCTCTCATCATATATTTGTAGACGCGATAATTCGCCTGATTGAAACGTTTTGTCAAACACCGTACGATGATTATTCCTGCCCCATTGCTAATCGCCCAACACACGCGAGTCTGCACACGCTGCCCCGCGGCCCACCATCTTTATTAACCCCCCGCGCGCGACAACCATCGCGAATCCACCGCGCCAAGACTTTCTTCTTCGTTATTTTGTTTCTCTGTTTTCTTTTCTTTTTTTTTTCGAAAGATTCCTGCGCCATCTGTCGGGCGCAGGATTTTTCGGCCATGTTGACAATCGTTAAAAATGGTTAAAAATATAGTCCCAGACTGAATGAAAACATCAAGTTGTTCTTGCTGAGATGAGAAATCTGTGACGAATTGCAAGAACCAGTTAAGAGTATAGGAAATGCATGTATAAGCAGTTGGGGTCGTAGTAAAGGTGGGTTTTGTTTACGATAACAGTCGAGGTCAAGAGGGTCGCAAAACTATTGTTTTTTTAAGGGGGAATAAAAAGGAGATCAGGTGGTTCTTTAGAAGTTTGAGGACTAGATTTTGTTTTGCAGAAACCATTGTTGTGTAACCCTCTTGACCTTGATTCGTTTTTGTAAACAAACCAGCGTATCATATCACCGTGAGGATTTAAAAAAACATTTTTGTAAATATAAATTGGTATCATTCAGATGGCTTGAATGTTTGGCTTTTTTAACAAAAAATCGAGCTGGGATCAAAAGGTCACTGAATGTTTTCATAAAATTGGCGACTCTTCGAAAGTTGCAGTATCTTCTGTTACAATTTGTTTTACAAAAACGATTGTTGTGTCACCTCTTTGACCTTGGCTTGTCTTTGTAAACAAACCTTTCATAACACCTTCAGTGAAATTGTTATTTTTAGTATTCAAAAACTCTGGCCCAATCTGTTTGCGCTATTTTTTTTTTTTTTCAATTTCTTTCACTAGATGTGAGATCCAATTAACTTTTTTTGTACCATTTTCTTGGCAATGAATCACAAAGGCTGTTTTATTTTGTATACAACAATATACACATTTTACAGTTGA
>JAAMPD010002753.1:0-13191 GCA_025266255.1 Trissolcus basalis
CTTTAACAATTTAACATTTGTTATCTTTTTCAACATTATTTGTTTACACTTTTCAGTTATATTATCTTTTTTTAACATTACTCTTTAGGATTTGTGTACATTTTTCAGTTATTTTATTTAATTTTACGATGTAGAATATTTTTTGCATTTTTTTATTTCTCTACATTAATCAACTCATTTTGTTTATTTTAAATTGAACATATTTTTTCAATCAATTTCTCACACATTTTTCCTAAACTAAATTTGTTTGCATTTCAAAACAATTGTTTACATTTTTGTTTTCATTTTTCAACCTTGCCTTTATTTATTACATTTTAGTTCTGTATACACTTATTATTACAATTTTTCAATCCAAAAACATTTATTTACATTTCATCATCCGTTTATTACTTTTGTTTACATTTATTTATTTTTTTATTTAAATTTCAAAACTTAGTAACGCGATTGAAAACTCGCCCTGAAGTTTGAAAATGTGACTTAAGGTTTGGGCGGACCGGAACTGCTGCCGTCGAGATTTTCAAGATGGCGTCCGGTGTCAGTGATCGTGTACACAAAGTTCGAAGCAGGCTTCGTGCCGCGCGTTTGTTTTAGCCCAACAAAATTCCATTCGAACTCCGGTACGCGTTCAAGTGACAGTTTCAGAAAATCGCCCCGACTTTTTCGCATTTCTCCGAGTTCGTCTCTGGCATTCAGCTGCCAACCGTCGGAGCACTGCTGCTCAGTCCCATCCCAACCGCCGAAATGGACGAACAAAAAATGCTCTGGCGATGGTAAACAAACTTCGACCTGACAACATCACATCTTCTCCTGGACATAACCTCTAAGTAAATTTCGTCCTTTACAAAAAAACCAAAACCTGGTCAAGAAGGTCTCAAACCTAACCTCAAAATTGTTACCATCTAAATCCACCTTTCGGTCTTCTGAGTTTGTCATTTCTTTTTTACTTCCAACACTGTCTACCTAACCTCCAAATTTTATTTTACCTTCTATTAGAAAACTAACCTAAATTTTGAATTTCCAGGCGATGAAAGTTTGGCAACCAGTTTCATAACCTCAAAAATTGAAGTTTGAGTTGGATTCGAAGATGGCTACGAACGCGCAGTTTGCAACCCCGCCGCCGGCGATCAACCTGCCGAACTTGTCTGTGCCCCCGCCGAGCACTCCGAACCTGTCAGCGCCGCCCCCTACCCTGACTACGATCAACACCTCCTCCGGCGGCTTCCAGCACCGGTACCAGAACAATCGCGATGCCAACCGAGGTTTTTTCAAACCATTCAGACCTTACCATGCTCCGAAAATTATACCAGGAGGTGGTGAGGTTGTCGACGAATTTGACGGAAAGAGACTGAGGAAATCTGTCATGAGGAAAACTGTCGATTACAATTCCGCCATTATTAAAGCTCTCGAGGTGAACATTACAAGACAAACACTAATTTTTTATTTATTCAGACCATTTTTTAAATTTAGTTTTTATTTTATTATTTATGTTTATTTTATCATGTTTTTGTCAGGTTATCTGTTTATTTTTGTAATTTTACTTTTATTAAAATTTTATTCAAAAAATAGTTGGATGTTGTACACATATGAATATATATAAAAATATGTATAATTATGTGTGTTTTAAGTATATTGTAGAATTTATGATATGATGATGATGATTGAAAAATATATTTACAGAATCGAGTATGGCAACGAGACTACAGAGATAGAAGAGCTCTACAACCAGACGTCATGTACTATCCAGATCTACTACCCCCGCCGAGTTACGTGGACAACCCAATAAACGCCGTGACCACGAGGTTTGTGAAAACTGCGACGAACAAAATGAGGTGCCCGATTTTCTGCATGGCTTGGACTCCTGAAGGACGACGTCTTGTCACAGGAGCTTCCAGTGGCGAATTCACGCTTTGGAATGGTCTTACGTTTAACTTTGAGACTATTCTACAGGTAAAAAATTACAAGCAATAAACAAATTTAAACTTATAATATCAAAACCAATAAAAATATTTTTTAAAAATTGCAGTAAAGTAGAAGTTGAAGTGAAAAAAAAAAAAAAATAGAAAGATCAAACAAGTTTTTAAACTTTAAAAGTTCAAATCAGAGATTGAAATTACGAAAATTAATTTAGGAGGTGCATTTAAAAAGTGTAAATGAGGAATTAAAAATAACAGGAATACAAATAATAATGAAATTTTAAATGAATAAAGAATAAATGAATAATGATTTGAATAATAAATTGTGTGATTGTAAATCAACTAGTTTGGTTCTTTTTAGTTTGATAATCTGATTGAATTGTGTAAAATTTTGTTGTAGGCTCATGATAGTCCAGTAAGGACGATGGTTTGGTCTCACAGCGAGAGCTGGATGGTAACGGGTGACCACGCGGGCTACGTAAAGTACTGGCAGAGCAACATGAACAACGTCAAGATGTTTCAAGCGCACAAAGAAGCGATAAGAGGACTCAGGTATAATAATCATCAAACTAGCTCTTATTATTGCGGCGCCCCCTATCTGTTCACAATTGTTCTTGTATGGGTGCACAGATGAAGGAAACAAAAAAACGGAACATTCGTTCCATTTTGAAAGATTGAAATAAAACTGCAAACTTGGTATGATACCAAGTCGGTAGGCTGGGAGGGGGGACTCTCCTTTTTCCTTTCCTTCAAGATCCTTTAGGGTTTTCAAAGAGGTTGCAAAGGGGTACCGAAAGATATCACAATTTAGTTTGAAATAAAAAGTTGAGTTGCGATGTATGTCGATGATTTTTAGTCTAGGCGATGTGTAATTGAAGCTCGATCGTTTTTAATGGTTTGAATAAAAGTTTTTCGTTCTTATGATTGATAAACGAAACAAGAAATAAAGGCAATCCCAACTGTCTCCCTCTGTCCATCACTTTGTTCACTTGCTTGCGAATTCAAATTGTTCTCAGAGACCGGAATCGATGTACTGCTTTTTCAAATCGATCAATAAACGGATTCTGGATCATGAAACTTTGACACACCTCTTGGCAGTCATGTGGCATCACTGCAAATTTTACAATCCCTTACCAACCGTTTCTACTTTGCTCCCCCATTTGCTTTGGTCGAAATTTGTTAAACAATCTTTGTCTCTCATTATTTATTACATTTTTTTTTGTGATGTTAAATTTTTCCAGACCCTGAAAAGTACCTCAGAAAGTTCCCTTTACAAAACCCATCGCAAATCAAACTGCAAATCTGTCAAGACAATTTTTTTCAATGTTCTCCTTCAGGACTAATTTTTTTATTAAAAAATTTAAATGTTGGAAACTTGGTGCCAGGTATGACTGCTGGAGGTGGATTATTATTTCCAATAGACTCCTTTTGTTTCCACTTTTCATGGTATAAAAGCTGCTTCAAATGAAAAAAGATTTCTCAATCAAATTTCTTTGTTTTCAATTTTATTATCTGTAATGAAAATCCAGAAAAGTTAAATCACGAGATATTATATTTATGAATAAAGAGAAGAATTGAAAATTGAAAAATAAAAAAGTTGAAGAAAGAAAAGAAACATCGGTTTTGAGACATTTGGTCATTGTATAATTTTTGTCTTTTTCTTGCGCGGGTTAGTTTCAGTCCGACGGATCACAAATTGGCCACCTGCAGCGACGACGGTACAGTCAGAATCTGGGATTTTCTGCGATGCCACGAAGAAAAAATTCTCAGAGGTAAAAAACACACGAAATATATATTTCAATTTTTACAACACATTATCTTACTTTCTCTACTTTAAAAAGTACAAAAAATTATATACAACTTTATATATAACTTGATTCTTCACCGTACTTCATATTTATCATTTATATGATATCGACCTATATAATTATATATAACCAAAAATTCTAATAAACAATTTTCAGTGAAATCACAAATTTAAAATTTGAAATTTTTTTTTGTAATTGATAAATTTGGAAATCACAAAATTTAAAATTTGAAATAATTTAGGCCACGGAGCAGACGTGAAATGCGTGCACTGGCATCCGCAAAAGAGTCTAGTCATCTCCGGGAGCAAGGACAACCAGCAGCCGGTGAAGCTGTGGGACCCAAAAACAGGCCAGTCGCTTGCAACCTTGCATGCCCACAAATCGACGGTGATGGACGTCAAGTGGAACGAGAACGGTAACTGGCTTGTTACCGCCTCCAGGGACCACTTGCTGAAGCTGTTCGATATCAGAAACCTCAGTCAGGAAGTGCAGACTTTCAGGGGTCACAAGAAGGAGGCTTCTAGTGTTGCCTGGCATCCTAGCCATGAGGGCCTTTTCTGCTCTGGGGGTAGCGATGGGGCTATCCTATTTTGGCATGTTGGGTAATTGAATGTTGATTTTTAATATTAAATTTTAGATTAATCAACAGGGTATATCTTGAAATATATATTTTATATTCGCTTTGAGACTGATTTTATATATATTTCAATATTTTTTAAGTTAAATATATAAAAATCATACTTTTGAATAACAACTTGTAGTTTGATAATCAATAGTATATATCTCGGAAGATATATTTTATATTAATTTTAAGACAGATTATATATATCTTTTTATATTTATTCTGAGTCGTATTATACATTTTTTCGTACTTTTTAAGTTGAATATATTAAAAGATCGATTTTTAATAAATTTCAAAATACATGCTATACATGTTATATATAAAATATATACATTATATATTTATTTCGAGACAGACCATATATATTAGTATATTTTTTAAGTATATTTTGAGCTAAAATATAATTATATATTGATTAAATGATTAAGTAAGAAAAATATAGATAAACTGTGGAATTTATTGAAATTAATCAATTTGTTTTGTTTTATGTTTAGTGCTGACAAGGAAGTTGGTGTTATTGAACAAGCACACGACAGTATAGTTTGGACTCTAGCCTGGCACCCGTTGGGTCACATCCTATGTTCTGGCAGCAACGACCATACATCGAAATTCTGGACGCGAAATCGTCCAGGCGATCTTATGCGAGATAAATACAATCTCAATACCCTCCCAGCTGGAGCTGCTGGAATTGACGATCAAGAGATTGGTAATTGTTCAATCAATTTGTCTCTTCTTGTTTTTCATTTATTATTTATTATTATTCTTTTTAATTTATCAGTTTTACTGTAGAGAGAAATTTTATTCAGAAGAGATATTAAAACGAAATTTGTTAAATTTTAGCTGAAGAAGGTGGCGTGATACCTGGAATGGGTCCAGAAGACAGAATAAATGCCGATGCTGAAGAGGATAAAAACGGGGCGATTCCCGGGCTGGACCTGGACCATGCTATTGATGAGGGCAAAAAGGCGGCGAGCAAGAAGGTTCCTTATAGCAAGCCTATTCCGCGCAACTTCCAGGCGCAGTGGAACGAAATGGAGGCCGAGGACCAGGAACAGGTTGAGCAAATCAACAATATCCTCGGTCAACTGCTGGAGCAGCAAATTCCTGGCGTTGTACCGTGTTCGGAACTGCAACCCACCGGTATTTTGTTATACGGAAAAGTCATTCCTGTCGAACGTAAGTATCCAAAAGAAGATAAACGAATTAAAATTGTTATTAATAAATTCAAATAAAAATTCATGTATGTAAATACATAACTCGACATGAATTTTTACTTGAAAAAATGAAGGTGGAATATGAAAAAAAAATTAGAGGAATGTCCCACATGTCCCAATCAATTTTAAATAAAATTTACTGCAAATGAATGAATACAAAACTGAAATTAATATTTTAACTTTGACTTTTTCAGCTAACACAAAGCTGTACGAAGCAATAACCAAAGGCGCCGACGCGATCAACAAGCTGGTGCTCTCAGGAGAAGTGGAGGAAGTTCGCGACCTAGTGGTGGCTCCGGAGGAACTCGAATCGTCAGAAGAGTACCTGAACGACAACCGCGACATCGACTACAGCAAGGTCTCGGAGGTGGAGCTGCCGCCGCCGCTCGCCAGCTCCAAGTTCGCGCAGAATCCCGAACTGTTGAAAGCGCTCAACCGCGGCGGCAAACGTAAGTTCGACCAGCTGATCGGCTGGGGCTCGGAGAGCGCGCGCGGCCTATCCTTCGACGACTCGTCCGGCGACATGGACATGCGCTTCGGCTCCAAGGGCTCGTCAAATTACGAGGATGACGACTACCGAAAGTCCGACGACCGTTTCATGAACTCCTTCTGCGACACGGACTTCCGTCAGTTCGGTCGTAAGATGGACTCCGAAGAGAATTGGAACGAGGAGTCCGAGTCACGTAGTACGTTGAACACCTCAGTGCCGCCCCCTGGCAAGATGTCCCACCTTAATATGGACGGTCCGCTGATGGCGCCACCGCCGCATATGATGCCCCCACCCTTCGGCAACGGCCCCCCACCCATGGGCGCCGGTTTCCCGCCCAATTTCAGGCCACCGAATGGCAACTTCGGGCCCAACTTCCGGGGCCCGATGGGCCCGTTCGTGGGCCAGGGCCCACCGCCGTGGGTGGGCCCGCCGCCAAACTTCAGGCCCGGCGGCCCGAACAACCAGATGAACTTCGACCGGCCGCCCGGCCCGTTTGGACCAGGGTTCAGGCCCCCTAACGTTGGGCCCAATCCTGGACAGTTTGGGCCCTTCGGGAAAGGACCCCCGCCGAACTGGAACATGAACCGACCGCAGAACGACAACAATCGCATGTTCAACAACAGGGGCAGGAGCGGAGAGAACTCGAGGGGAAGGGGAAGGGACTACTAAGCGACTACAACGCCATCTATTGGGCCTAGATGGTGGCGCCACCTGTGAGATAGCGATGTCGAGTTTTGACAAGGTGGCGCCATCTGGTTGGACTTGATTTTGTCATTTTCATGTACATTTGTGACGTATGTTCAGGTGCGCAGGTGGCGCTATCAAATAAAGCGCCACCTGGCGGTCAAATTTGTAAATTTTGAATTCTCTCTCTTGGTTTTCGAGGGTGAACTGTTGAGCGCGCTGATCGGGTGGGCGATACACAGATGGCGCTGCTAATGAATTTGTGAGAGACGGAGGATTGAATTTTTTGTAATGCAGATGGCGCTGTCGTCTGAGGGAGGGGGTGAATGAAGATCTGGCTCCGCGTTGTTACTATCGAACGGCCGCGAATTATTGTGCCGGGTTATACAAATATATGATATATATTTTTGGATAAGCAGGAGCAAATGGGTGTACAGTGTTTCTACGAGATGGCGCTACCGTGCGATGGTTGTACATTTTATGAATGCGATTTCGTGAGAGTGCCTCGGGTGTGAGAGAGACTATTGGGTGTGAATGTGATGATGTGTGATAGAGTTCTCACGATACAAACTTACTTATACCATGATCAATAAATATTAAGAACGCAGATGAAATTTGGTTTTTCATTTTATAGTTTCATTTTAATTTTAGTTTTGGCCTAGTTTTTAGTTTTTGTATATGTTTTGCTTTCTTTGGTACTTTTTATTTAAATTTTTAGAGTCTGATAATAATTTTTAAATTTTTCTTCCACTTCTGAGTACAACATAATTTTGAATTTTTTTACTTTTGAAAGATGAACATATAAAAACTTTGTGTTTTTAGATTAGATTTTAAGATTTTTTTTTCAAGAAAGGGTTTTTTGAATTTCACAATGTGAACGTTCATTTTAACTGAAATTTCCATTTTCACATTTTCAATATCCAAAATTAATTTTTAGGATTGATCAAAAGATATTTTGATATTATATCAATAGAGTTTTTAGTTTTTCAATTAAAGAACTAAAATTATTGTTGAAGTTTTGGTATCATCTTTTGAATTTATAATAATCTCCAAATAATATGCCTTAGAAATATAAAAATGAAATAACTTATAGAAAAATTTCAAGGTTTCTTTCTATTTTTTGATTAGATGATAATTTTCTCTCTAATTTAACTCTCTAACTCTATTTGTAATTTTATGTAATTGTATAGAACTAATATTTTCATGAATTTTTAGTTTTGTAATTTATAAAAATAAGTTTTTTCCATTTTGATTCTTAAATATCAAAAGTTAAGATTTTTGTTTGAAGTTCAAATAACATTATCTTTTTCAAGAGCAGTTGGTGGCTCAAATTAAAATAAAATAGAAATAAAAAAGCTGAAAAGGGTATCCAAAATTCTTATCTCTAGAATTGCAGTTTTCAATTTTGAAAAAAAGTTTTTTAGTAGTTGTTTCTTCTTTTTTCTTTTCAAAATAGAAGGCTGAGAATGTTTTTGTAATTTTAAAGTTTGAGCTTAGATAGTTTTTAGGTGTTTCTTTCTTCTTTTTTATAAAGAAGTTGGGAGATCTAAAGGAAGGGGAGGGATTAAAATAAAAAAGAAAGGAAGAGCCCTGATATTAAGTTTGAGAATTTACTGTTTAGATCGCTTACTTTTTTAAATACTCATTTCAGAGATAAACTGTTTGAAAGAGAGTACTTTCTCTTTTGGTGAGAAAAGTTTTCTAGGAAAACTGGAACTAAGAGAAAATGTGGAAAACCCTAGGGAAAAAAGAAAATTAGACTTTTCCAGGTAAATTATAGGTGGCGTCCAAAATTAGTTTCCCGAAAATGGTTTAATGTCCAAATTTACATATAAAGTTGAGTTGGATTTTTTTATATATGACAAAATAGTAGATGTGACTCTACAAAGTTTAATTTCCAAACTTATTAAAATTTTTGGACTATCCTCCCATACCCATGGGACATAGAAAAATTCAAAAATAACACATTTTCCTAATTTTCAGTTCATGATAAAAACTTATGTTTTGTTATTTTCAATTTCTTCATTCAAAAAGATTGAAAAATGATCAAAATTTCAAAATAATAGGTACTACAATTTTTATGTTATTTTGTATTCAAACAAAAATTTATTGACTCTATTTAGAATTTTATAATTCTGTTTTCAATAATTATTTCAAATTTTAAAGATTTGAGAAAGTTGGAAGAAAGTTATGAAAACATCTATTTCAAAACTTGAACGCAGATGCACGACTGTTTTTCAGTTTGACACCAGTCATGAAAGTGACAACACCAAATTTTGATTGCACATATGCTTTTTCAAATCTTTAGGTATGTTGATTGGGCTTGTTTATTTTTACGGTTCGTGATCAGTTTTTCGTGACCTTCAAGTCGTTGAGAACGTCCTGACGCTTTGATCTCAAAACAAAAACAAGTAAGGTCAAAAATCATAAAGGTTAATGAAACTATAGAAAAAACACAATTTTTATTCAACTTTTTTATTTTACATAGACATAGATCTTTTTCATATCTCGTATCATCACCAATTCCAGTTCAATTTATTGTCATTCAACTTTTTCAGTTTTTTGGTCAAACAAAACATAACCTTATACATAGCCTATAGTCAAAAAAAAAAAGTTTTTAACTTCAATTCTGTCTAGTAAGATAATTTCTTATCTGGTAATAATCATTTTGAAACAATTAACTGACTCATTTTTGGAATTTTTAAGTGCCCTGCATGTTTTTTAAAATATGTTTTCTTGTTTTTAGTTTGAAAGTAATAATTTTCAAAAAACTAGTCAATTTACCTTTACATGTCTCTATTTTTAATATTTTTATATTTTTCAAACATCAAGCAACATAACCTATAAAAAAAATTCTATCCTTAATTTTGATGAGATCAACTTCATTTTCTATATCAAACTAATAATTCTGAAAACGAGTAGTCAACTTGTTTTTTGTAATTTCATAAAGTTTAGTATTTTTATGATTTTTGTTTTTGTTTTATTTTTTTTTAATATGAGATAGGACAAAATGAATAAACAATTATTAATTTGGAAATTTCATTTTTGTTTCAGGGTAAGCAACCAGTTCAACAGCAGTCATCAGGTATGTTTTTGTTTCACAGGAACAACCAAAAATGAAGTAACAAACTATTGAGATTTAAACAAAGAGGCCTAAAAATTTTTGATGGAAAAATGAGTTTGCATCAGTCTGAAGCTGAAGAAAATCAGAAAGAGAGAGTGCCTAAAATGTTGATAGAATGAGGAAATGGAAAAGACCTAAAAAAGATGGAGGATGTCCTTTGAAATTGAACTATTGGCATATTTTGATCTTATTTTTATAATTCTTGAAGGTAAAAGGTTTGGTAAAGTGGTAAGAATTTGAATAATTAAAATTTTTTTTAAAAGACAAATGAACAAATTTGAAAATGGTGGTCAGTTCAAAAATGAATTTCTGAAATTATAAATTCTCTGTTTTCTTTTGGATGCTTAGTTCCAGATGAAAATTCAAAAAAAGAAAAAAAGCTTTTCCTAATTCCAGTTTTGATCAACGATTTTGATTCAAATCGATTTAAAATTGACAATTCATTTAATTTGAATTAAAATTGAATTTGAATGAAGGTATTGGTTTGGAAACTGGAAAAGTAAAATATTTTGGTCAATGTTTACATTTGAGAGTATACATTTCCGGCTTGGATTATTTTTGATTGGCATTGTTCTGTTTTATCACACAAAATTGACATATTTTGTGTGATAAAAAACTCATTATTTTGGAGCCATATTTGTTTTGGACAAAAATTCCATAAATTTATTTATAACAAAGTTTCATAAATACATTTTTGGATTGGAAACGATAATAGTAAATTTTTTTTAATTGACTTGGACAAAAATTTTATACTATATTTGAAAGATTTTTAATAGAATGTTTTATTTCTGAGCTTTTTAACAGAAAAACAGGTAAACGTTTCAGAATTTGTTCATTAAAATAAAAAAATACATGTGGAATTTTCAAACCAATGAAAATTAAATGAATCAAAACAGATTTTTAGAAATGGTCAAACACCATTCAAAATATTTTATTCTGTTCACATAATTTTCTCAGATAATTCTAGTCAAATTTGTACTTTTTCTATAAGTCAGCTGAGATAATAATCCTGATATTGTGAGTCCAAACAAAGTTTTCAAAGATTTAGAATTATTCTTAATTCACTATCACATTCAATTATCAATTTAACTAATACAAAATGCCTGAATTTTGATTTATTTATTATTAAAATTTTAATAAAAAAAATTTTATATGTTGTATCGAAAATTCCATGTTGAAATGAGAACAATATCTTTTTTTAAAAATGAGAAACACATTTTTTTGTATTTTTGAAAGACTAAAACGTTCACATATCATATTTGACGAAAAAATTATGTAACTTACAATCAATTCTGTGGCACAAAGGAAAAATAAGTAAGTGTACATGTAAATCCTATACACTTGACTTCTTTTTCCTTTGTGCCACAGAGTTAGTGTTTAGAGTTAAACATGAAATATTAATTTCAATTTCAATTAATTAAAAAAAATCAAAATAACGACTGTAAATTTTTGTTCAAGAAAAAAGCAAAAAATGTTTCATACTTTTTTTACAAATTGAAATATTTATAAAATAATTTTTTTCAATAGAATATGAACTAAAACAAATTACATTCTATAAAAATTTAAAAGAAACTATTTATTTAAAAGAAATGCTTGATTTTTTTATCGAGATTTAAATTTTTTGAGAAATTTTGAGAATCACCGTTAAATTTGACTGCACAGCAATTAATATTTTAACATCAAAAAATTATACAAAGAAAAATATGTCTTGCATTTATGTCACATACATGCTGCAATATTTTTGCTTGATATTATTATTATTTTTACATAATAATGATATAATAATAATATATATATAATCCCAGGCAAAAATTTATATATGTTGCCATATATATAACATATATGCGACATATATGTAGCATTTATGCAATATATATACACCATATATGCTGCATATATGTCACATAAATGCAGCCATTTATGCTACGTATATGCGCATATACGACAACGAACCATAAATGTTTGCATGTATGTTGCATATATACCGACATTTATGGCTACATATATGGCTACATTTTTTTTTATACTTACCATAAATGCAACCATATATGACCCATATATGTGCCATATATGCAGCATTTATTTTCCTTTTTGCCTGGGATGTTAATGTAATATATTATTATATAATATATAAAATTATTATATCGTTACACAAATTTCATCCAGATTGATAGATATATATATATAAATTCTCATTAATTCAATTGCATCATTATTTATTATGAAATATAAAATGCAACATTTCGTACGTTATTTTTATTAGAAAAGTTGCATTTTAATTTCAAATTATATTAAATGTAACAGAAGAGATTAAAAAAGCAACCAAAATTGGTGGAAGATTTTGTAACACATCTACAAATATACAGATACTCGTCCAAGTACAGTACACACTGCAATGTACGCAATCCAATAAAGTTGAATTGCATCTACACAACTGCATCTGCGCATCGGCTTGCAGTCGGTTGACGGTTAGACAAGCTCTGGTGTACATTTGCGTAGATAGTACATTGTCATTGCAAACACGTTTGATGTTCCAATTAGTCCAACAATATGTTAGTTGCAACCGCACAAGCGACCACATTATCAAAAATCTTAAACCATTTTTGCTAAAAAATATTGATTGACAAAACGTTCATACATGAAGAAAAAAATATTTTTATAAAATCTTCTTTTTTCTTCATGCAGAATCTTATCATAAATGTAGTTGTTTGGGAATTTTGATTTAACCTATAAAATGCTACATATTTTTAATTTAGCAATTTTGAAACAAAAAAAAAACGAAAGTAAAAAAGAAAGAAGAGTAGAAAAATGGAAGATGAATTTCAAATGAAAATTGTTGAGAAATCAAAGA
Source organism: Trissolcus basalis (assembly GCA_025266255.1). Classification (NCBI taxonomy): domain Eukaryota; kingdom Metazoa; phylum Arthropoda; class Insecta; order Hymenoptera; family Scelionidae; genus Trissolcus; species Trissolcus basalis. The sequence continues at coordinate 12,707 of JAAMPD010002753.1, forward strand.
TAATATTATAAGTATAAGTATGGAAGGTAAAAGGTTGTGTGAAAATGAATTTTTTTTTGCAAATATTTGTTTATAAAAGTAACGACAATTTGTTCACAATTTCAGATCCGACGATGTAGGTTTTTGTGGCCCAAATGTTGATGCTCTGATGGATGGCGGTTCTACTACCAAAATGGAAAAGGAGAAAATCACTAAAAGGAATGAAGAGCACTATTTGTGGCACCTAAAAATGTTATCCAAAAATTTAATTCGAGTTAGTCGAGATTCAGCCATCCGTTGCACCTAAAATATTGAAATCCTAAAATTTCTTTTGTCTCTTAATTTCTTCGAGGTTCATCGAAATTTTTTGATATGGTCTAAGTTAGTCGAGGTTATTGTAAAATTATCTTTTCTCAATGTTTTATTCGTCGTTCTATTTTGAATCATTGTTTAGTTTCTCTCGTTCAATCACTTATTTGTATATTAATAGTGATAATAGGTTTTAA